>CM039481.1:28224220-28257579 GCA_022433065.1 Begonia loranthoides
ATCAATACACAATGTAATATCCTAACTATCCCCTCCCTTAATTACATTGTGTATATGGGGAAAAATGTAACAGAAATACCCCTAGACTTAACGCTCTAGAACGTCCTTGATAATACCCCAATAATTGTCCAACTAAAAAAGTCGTGGTGTTACACCTTCCAAGCAACAGCACCACGAACAGAATGGAAAAATCGGATAGGTCCGCTAACCCTCCAACACAAGGGGGCGACTGATTCGGCTACTTCAAGGAAGCAACACTCCTAACAGGAGTTTGCTAAGGTCTTCTACCTCCACAGCCACGTACAACTTTCCTAGGAGGCAACTATAAGAGGTAGCTTTAATCTTTCTCCTCAAGACCTAGCAAGAACGAGAAGAAAGATTGAGAAAGAGAGGTGAACCGAGAGGCTTCCACACCAGCAAGAGAGAACACAAGAGCAAGGCTCAAACTTGATAATTTAGGGTTTTCAAAAGTGTCTACAAACCTTCATTAGAGAGGACTAAATACTCTCTAATGATACAACAAAAGGAAATTACCAATTTTCCCTTGAAACACAAAAACTGGGAATGAGGGCTAGGTTTACATGCAAACCGAGCACCTCCAAAACTACAACCAAGAATTGAACAAAAGAACTCACAAAATAATTCTTAAATAGTTGTTAAGCAATCAGAGAACCAAAACTAATAATTCGATGATGGAATATTAATAGAATGCATTCAAATAACCTCGCATGCCTCGATCCCCAGAAGTTCCTCCAAGCCAAGATAATATGGATCTAGCCGATTAGGGTTTTGCATGGCTCCACATGAGGACATGGCACAGAGCTTCTTAACTTCATGTGATGGCTTCTCCATGGACTTCAACGCACTATTGTTCCCTACAAAATAATAACTTGTTAGAAAGGCAATGAGCTTCTTGGCTCATGAGCGTGATCGGTCCCTAGGGCACATCAACTACTAAGGCGCTAATCATCCAAAAATTCTAAAAAGTTAGATCTGCAGTTGATTGTTAAAGATTTGTGGTCGATCGTGGTCGTGAAAATTATAACTCAAAAGAATTTGTTGTTGATCATAAGAAGGAGTTGATCGACCATAATGTCAAGGATCGCCCAGAAATTTGTTAACCAGTGTCTTGAAATTTGATGAGGTGTTTGGAAATCGATTAGTCATGCCTCTTTCCCTCTGTCTGTAGCTTATAGAACATATAAGAAGGGGTTTGAAAGAAGAAGAAAGGCATTCTTTCAAGATAGTGTCTGTTTAGTTTTTTGAGAATTCTGTGCTCTCTCAAGTTTTACGTTTTAATTTTCTGGTTTTTTGAAGAATTTGCTATTGCTGTGGGGTGAGTGTGAGGAGCTTAGGAAGGGAAGATTTTGAGCAAAGAGAAAAGTAAGGGATTATGCATGTGTTTTGCTAGAGGTGGCTTACATCACAAGAATAGGGTGTCTTTGTGTATTTTCTTGAAGAATATGTATGTTAAAGAAATGCTTTCTTTTGATAGGAATTGCTAACGAAAGTATTATACTGCTAATATTCTTGACAGATACGAACAATGTCGTAGCGACTGGCTATGCTTCTACACCTAAAGTACTAGCAATTTAAAACCTGAGCAACTCATTGCTCGATTGACAACTAAGGCGTCGCCTGTCGTTTCACCATGGAGTAAGCATGCATTGAAGGAGAATGGAACGGGTGAATTCTCGGTTGATGGGTTGCAACCAATCATCTAGCTTGAACATACTGAAGCACACTCGAATTAAAGAGGGGAAAACCGTATATATATTGGAGGTGCACTAAAGAAGAAATTAGAGTTAGGGAGTGACCGAGAAAAGAATTTGGAGAAAAAGATTACCCTGTACTGACTAATAGGTTTTTGGATAAAAAAAAGTTAGGATTTTTGTGGGGTGTGTTACTTGGAAGTCTAGATAAGTAGAGATGCATGTTTTTGGCTATTCAACCTACTCCACAAGGAGCATCTTTAATGTCTCAAGGATGTGATATTTTTTCTCTAGGCTAGATTATGATGCTCTGTATTTTTTACATTGCTTTTATTTAACTCAAGGATTTGCTGCTCTATTGTTTGTGTTGATAAACATAGATTATATTTTCTAATAAGAGCATGATGCTATCTGTTAGAATTGAGATGATATTCCCTGCTTCCTATTATGTGCTATTTTACTTGATGATGTGCTATACTGTAATTTAGTTGTTTATTTTACTGGTCTGCTTAGAATATAAGAAAGATAAAAAAGAAGAAAGAAGATACGTAAATGGGTATGAGGACATGCTGTTCCGAAGGGGAACCAAGGGGTGTAATTATTAGTAGTTTGTCTTTGATTGATGTCGAGACAGATCAGTTGATGCTAGTCACTGTGATACTTGTAGATTACCTTAGATTGATGTCTAGATAGATTAGTTGATGTTGGTCACTGTGCATTGATGTGCACAGCAGCTAACAGAGGGTTCAGTTGATGCCCTACTTATCACCCAAAGTTGTGAGATTGTCTTATAGAAACCTACTCATTCCCAGTTAGATAAAGAATATGAATAGGAAAGATAAGAAAGAGAAAAATGAATCGATATTCTGTCATTTCTTGCCTTTATATGTATAGTGAAATGTTTGAATCTTATTGTTGTTAAGTAGTAGTTGTGAAATTTTTAAATTTATAGATGCATGGAAAAAAATAATGTGACGTGACTAATGAATTTAGTTTTCTATTTATTGATCATTAAGTTCATTAGTTTGAACCTTGTGTTGTAGGTATTGAAGCTATCAATGATGATCTTGATGATGAAACAGTGAAGATGGGTTCCCATGAGTGAGACTTGGAGATTGTCTAGTGATAGTAGCTTGTGAAGTTTTATTTCACTAAAAAGGGGTTGACTTTATGTTTTTGTAATAGTGTTTTATATACCTTGTAAGAACTTAATATTTAGGATTTTATGCTATGAATTTTATAAAATGGACTTTTATATGCTTTGGGATTTTTATGTTGTTTTACCATTATAACTATTTAATATCCATATTGGTTAGTAAAATAATCTCCCAAAGACTTTATCATTTCATGTTTTGGTAAAAGATATATATAATTTAAAAAAAGACTTAAAATTTTTGAGTTGTTACAATTACCCATTTTAACACAGCACACAAACAACCCACTTCACGCAACAAAAGATGCATTTATGATAGCCTCGTGATACTTTAACACAATAACCATCGAAAGCGTCAAGAGGGTTTAACCCCCAATGTACATATCAGATCAAAATCAAATACCATGCATTGAAATTAAACATGTCAAACTCACATACATATAATATAAAAACAGACATGTTGTTAAATAGTCTCGTTGAGTTTTTCATATGTGGCAACGCACAAAATAAAGTTTGTAAACCTTGATGCAATGCAGTGAAAAAAGTATAAAATCCATACATCGACATTGGTTGCTCCTCTTATCAGCAGGAGCAGTAACTTCAGAAACTTGTTCAAAATCTGCAAAATCGTCTAAACCTACATAGAGTCAACCCAAAAGAGTTCACAATCTAACTCAAAGAAATTATCAGGGAATTGGTCTCGTACCTAGCTAGGAAAACCAAAACTGAAAGTCACCACCCAGGTTGCAAGCATTGCACGCTGCGCAGTGCCGTAGTGGCAAGGACCTGACTTGGAAGTTCGGGTTGTAGGATCGATATACGCATATAGAGGGTTGGTGAATATAGCGTTTCTAAAATTTTTGTACAATATTTTAATCTCTACTAACCCTAAGTGATTTAATGCATATAATTAAAATATCAATAACAAATATATGCAATAATGTAAAGAGTAAGGGTTAGAGAAATGCACAAAATATTTATTTACGCAGTTCGGCAAACTCGCCTACGTCCACGCTCCAAGTTTCTCTTGGAGATACACTAAGTAATTGGCTTACTGGTGCCAATAAAACTGTTTACAAATTGATTATTAAATGCAGCGTCACCCTTAACTAATTATAAGGTCGTTAACCTTTGACTCTTACGGGGCGTCATCCTAAATTTGACTATTGCGGGGCGTCACCCAATGATTGAACTTACGGGCGTTCAATCGAGCCTATGAATGTTTTCAGTATTTTGGGTTTCGAGTATTTCGGGTTGTCACCCTTATGTGATGAAATAGTAGGGAATCACCCTTTATAATCAAGCACAATAATAATGGAATCGGAAATTAACGCGCAATCTATCTAATCCGAATTCTTCCAAATATAACTCGCAACTTTATGGGTGGGGAGAATCGGATTTACAATGCTCATAGTTAATAGTATTCGAGTATTGATTTCAGCAGGGCTTCGCCTCGAATATTCATTCGTTACTTTGAACTTGGAGTGATCCATTATTTATAGGCAATGAGTTTTCGGACGACCTAAATCTATTTTCGGACGTCCGCATGTAGCCATTGGAAAATAGTCATTGAAATCCGCCCATTGGAAATCTGTCCGCTGGCAAAATCTGGACTTTTAGGACGCGGTCCTCGTCTGCGTGCGTCCGAAAAGCCACCCATAAAAAGCATATTCAAAACTAGGTCGTCCGCGTGCGTCCAGACTGAGTTTTTGGATGCATTCCTGCTTCCTCACTGTCATCCTCTATTGTCCAAAATCTCTAGACTGAACTGTAACAAAATTGACCCTAAACTTTTGATGACAGATTTGACCCTGAATTTTTATAAAGAATTTGACCCTGAACTTTCAATTGGGTTAGACAGTTTTTGGACGACTCTCCCCTCGTCCGTGCTGGTTCAAAAAGTCCGAAAACCAGTTTTGGGACACCTCTCCTCGTCCGTGATTCATCAAGCCTCACTCAAAAATAAACCTTGAACTATACTGAGTTCCAAAATGATATGCTACACTACATGGACTCAAGTAAACTTGTTAGCACATTAATAATACCCATTTTGAGGGTATTTCCAATATACACAAATATAAATATTATTATAAAAACTATAAGAATAGTATCCAGAAAATAGAAAATATAACACAAAATACAACTTATTGATTTATTAAATTAATCAACATTTTAGTCATCATCAAAATACAACTTAACCTAACAAAAATGCTAACAATCTCCCCCTTTTTGATAATGACAAAATCCAATAATTTGTCTACCCTAAACCTAAGCATTTGCATATAACTATTGCATATTTGATTTATCAAATTAAGTTATGCAATTTATCAAGCAATAAAATCCATGCAACATGTTATTCCATGCTATTCAACTCCCCTTAAAATATATTACAACTTATACATCATTCTCCCCCTTTTTGTGATAATAAAAAAGATTGCTAGGGGAGGGGAGTCCTAAACAACCAAAAATTTTATCAAAATAAAATTATCAAAAGATTCATCTAGAAATTCTTCCCCGTGAACATTTTTGACATAAGTAAAATTGAGGGAATAAACATTACAATCTAAAGATAATTTCAACAATTAATTCTACTTAAAAAATTTCTCCCCCTTAGTTAAATAGTCAATCCAAAAATAAAACAATTGAGGAAAATAAGCATTAACATTCAATAAAAAGTTCATGTGGCTAAAAGAATATACCAATTGCAAATAACCACAATCACAAGGATTTCTAACAAAAATTTTCTCCCTCTTTTTCACTCGGCATACAACATTTATTGGAGGGAATAAAGCTAACAAGTAAATTCAAGTTGTGGTTATAAGTACAGATACCAAATGAAGCAACCACAATCACACTTCAATTCTAACAAAATTATTCTCCCTCTTTGCCATTAAGCATACAAAGACATTTAAGGGAATTATGCATTTAAGTCCAAATACAATCTCAATGAGTGGCTAAATATAGTACACCAAATTGAAACCAACCACATTCAAATAACATCGATTCAACAAACATTGTCCCCCTTTTTGTCATTACGAATAGAACCTTATTTGAGGGAAAACTCTTAGCGTTAGATTTCAATTCTTAGATACCGAAAAAATAAGGATTCAAGAGATAAGATATCAAATGTAGGAAATATAATCCACTTCAATTCAACATATCAAATCAAGTTTCTCTTTAAAGTAAATGAACTCCAATGAAGATAAGAGAATGATAAGTAAAATTTCAAAATCTAGAACTGATACCATGTGAAGAATTAAGAAATTAACAATGGATGTCAATTGATAATTCACAATTTGAAGCAAAACAAGTTTTTCTAAGATTAATATCAATTGTAAATCCAAAGTTAAGATCAAATCAACTTTGTCAAGAATGATGCCAATTGTAAGTTCAAAATGAAATCTAAAAAAAATTTCTATGAGAGATACTAAAATTTATAATTAATTTTTCAATTTCTAAAAAAGATATGAATTGAAGAAATAAGAAATTTAACAAAGGATACCAATAGATGATTCACAATTAAGAACGAACACATTTTTCAACCATTGATACCAATTGCATATCCCAAGTGAAATCCAAAATTTAAGTGTATGATCAAAAATATCAATCAATAAAAAATCGATTAATTATAAATCGATTGGGGATATAACCCATTTTTAAAGTATTTCCTCTCACCCTTAGAGCAACAATAAAAAACAATTTAAACATTTCTCTCCCCCTATATAATTATCACCAAGCAAATAGGAGAGAATCCAAAGAATTAAGAGAATCATCCAATTTAATCAAAAAATATACCAATTGAAAAACAATCTATGGATGAGTTCAAATTAAAAAATAAAATGAAATTTCTTCCCATTTCATTATGCACAAAATCAAAGAGTTTGGGGAATAGAAATATGATATCAAATGAAAATCCTTAAAAGATTATACCAATTGTAAAGAAAAAATGATTTCATTGATACCAAAACAAAAATAGTTTTATACATGATACCAATTAAAATAAATAAGTCCAATGATTTCAATTGTTGAAATTCAATCCTATTAGCAAAGATTGATACCAATTTAAAATTTTCAAAGCTTAGAGAAATGGATGGTTCCTATTGAAGAAATGAAATCCAATTTAAAAGATTGTTATTGATATACTCTATCTTTCAAAGATATTCAAGTTAAGAAACATTCCTCTCACCCTAAATCATTGCGTACAATCAAAACATTGGAGATGGAAATTCAAGATAGATACCAATTGTAGAAGTTTAAAACAAAACAATTATTGATACCAATTTCGAGAGTTCAAACCAATGGTCATTATTGATATCAAGTTGAAAGTCAACTACAAAAGTTATTTCCCCCTTTAAAATAAAACAAATTGTTTGGGGAATACAATCTGAATCATTCAAAATCAAAACCAAATTTGTGTTCTCCCCCTCAATCAATGATCAAAATACAATTTATGGGCGGTAAAGGATACCACATGAAAATTTTTAGAATATAATAGCAATTGAAAAACAACTAAATTCATCAAAAGATTTCAAACTAAAAGACAAGATTATGAAATACCAATTTGAAAATTAAATACAAAGTTTTCTTCCATTTGATGATTCACACATTTTAGCCATAGCGGAAGCACAATTATCAAGATTAAAACATTTGTATTTTTCTCCTCCTAAATCATTTATCTCATTTCAATTCAAGGAGAAATATCAAAGTTTAAGGCAATTAGCGGAAGCAAATTTATCAAAAAACTTAAAAACTTTGAACAATTTTTAAAGGCCAATCAATGAGCGCTATACAAATTTACTTCTCTCCCCCTTTAGCATTAATCAATTTGAAAATCAAAGGTGAATTATCAAAGTTTCATCTAGAGGAAGCATAATCTATCTAAGACTATAATTGAAATCAACATTTCAAAACAAGTCAATGATTTCAATACAATACTATTTTCTCCTCTTTTATCCATATACAAATTTAATCCAAAGGAGATAAAAAAATAGTCTAAAAATCCAATTGTTGTAATTAATCTATGCATCCGAAAATAGCATCCAACGATTCAAGTGTATATTCAAATTAGAAACCCAATTGTTGGAATCAAAATCTCAAGCAATCAATCTAAGAGATATACTATTTCAAGGATTATTCAAAAATTCAATTCATAATTTTTAATCTTCTAAACTCTAAATCAAGAATAAAAAAAATTGAATCAATCAATAATTTACTCCATTCAATATAATCCAACCAATTCAAGAATTATGCAATTTCAAGAATTACAAACAAAATTTCACCCCATAATTCAATCCAGTCAAAAAATAAAGAATTGAGTATTCTAAGTCTATCCAATAATTTTCTAACTTTAATTTGTTGTAAATGAATAGAATTGACAATTTAAGCCATAAATAAATAAATAAACTTTAACAAGTATTCTCAAATATAAAAGATCATTTAGATTAAACTACTTGTTGAGAGGTGAACAAAAAAATCAAGATCAATTCATTTCTCCCCTAATTAAATAACCAAAATTCAAATCAATGGGAGGACTATCAAAGTCATCAAAATGAATCGTGATTATCCAATAATCCAAAATTTGCAATTTAGAATTCAATTGTTGGAACCCTATCATCAAAATATTAATTTAATAAATAAAGCAAATTTCAACCTATATACGAAAAAAGATCAATGCTAACAATGAAACCAAGAAAAAAAATAGTCAACTAATCCAAGTCAACCAATTTACTCTACTCAAGAAATGATCCATAGCATTCAACAATCTTTTAAACCAACACAAGAAAATAAAATTGATTCAATTAAATTCCAAATCAAGATTTATAATATTGATTCCAAAAGAGAATTTCAACCAACGTATATACAAAAAGATTAAAGCTAACAATTAGCCCAAGAAAATGTTCAACTAATCAAAGTCAAACAATTTAATCCAATCAAAAATAAAAATCAAATTAGATCAATTCAAGTAGATACCAAAAACAAAATCATAGTGTACCTCCATGAGTTTTATTCCATTTTACCGCATAGGAGGCATCCTTTGAAGCTTCTCCCCTTTTGTTGGATATTCAAGTATCCAAATCCATTTAGCTCATTAGGAGAATCTCCAACCTACAACAAAACCCATTTTGCATATTTTGGTACCCAAACCATTTTGGGTCAATTTGTTATAGGCTTGGTTCCTTTAGGAACCCACACAAGTTTGGAATTAAAATTCGATATAGATTTTAAACTACATTTACATTTAGAATTAACATCCAAAGGATAAGAAAATTTTAAATTAGCATTCGATTTAAATTTAGAGTTCAAATTCAATGGATAGGAAAATTTAGATATAACATTTGAATCCAATTTAGCGTTCTTAAAAGGACAACAAAATTATTTATGTCCTACACAATTGCAACAATTAGAAATAGATGAACTAACAAATAGATTCGTGTAATTCTTTTTCTTTGCAAAGGGTTCGTATCCAATACCAGTTTATCCAAAGTAACCCTTTGCGAATTTAAGAGCATATTTAAATTTTTACTTCCATTTGTGAATTTAAGCACAATAGAGTTCAAATCATTATTCTTTGCTTTCAATTCACAAATATCAATCTCAAGAGATTCAATTTTAGCCTTTGCATCAAAACTAGATTTAGATTTAGCATTCAAAAGGCCAATTTCATCATCACTTAATTTGATACACCCTTTCAATTTATCATTCATAATTCTCAAATCACAAATCTCATGCTTATGACAATTAATAGTAGCAATCAAATCACAATTCTTAACATTTAATGAGTCAACTTCATTTTCATGTGATTTGATAGTAGATTTCAATCCATCGTTCAACAAATTCAAATTAATACTATCATGCTTAAGAGATTTAAAGGGAGCATTAGATTCATCAATCATACTCTTCAATTCAACAATTTGATCCTCAAAAGATTTATCTAAATTAGCATATTTTTTGATCAAATTGCTATGCTCCTTTTTCAATACTTTATATTTATCTTTAAGCTCATTCAAAATATCTAGGAATTCATTTACTAAATCACCATCATCATCATTATTTGAATAGGAATTGCTATTGTAACGACTCGAATTTTCGTCACTTTTTGAAAATGTGTTAAAATTTGAGAAAACGTGTCAGAGAGAGCCTAATCCGGACCACTACCAACCGTTCGTAAAAAATCGTTATAAAAATCGTTTATTTAATAGAAAATGCGGAAACATTAAATTCATGTATTTTAAAATACTGCGGTAGCGTAAATAAAATCTTTTATTAAAGAAATACTAAACAATTAATTGCAATTAGAAAACTTTAATTAAATTAGATTACAACCCAAATTGTTTCCTACATTACATAGTCTGGCCAACCGCAAGCTCGTGCATGCAAATTTCTCATCAACTGCTTCTAATTTGATGCTATCTTTTCTTGCGGGTACCACATGGAAGAACACACAAGCAGGATAGCAGCTCTAGGACACCCTCGGCCAGCAGCTCTAGCTCCTAGACAGCGGCTCCAGCTCTGGCCGCATCATAGCAATCCACGGTTCCACTAGAGAGCAATTCTGCTCTCTACCAGCCCACCCGAAGCATTTCCCTCTTAACCAATTCACTTAGTGAACCGGTTCACATATCCCCCTTTTTTATTTAATTTATCAAATTAAATCTAATTTATTCCTTTATTTTAATCTTCACTTAATACTAATTAATTCCATTAAATCCTAATAAATTCCCATAATTTAAATCTAGCGAATACGTCCTTCGTAATACCCCGATAATTAAATAATTATCCAACTCGGGGTATTACATACTTCCCCCCTTATATAAATTTCATCCCTGAAATTTGCCCCTTAACAATCACTATCTACCCGTCTAAACCCTTTACTAGCTACCCAATTGGTGTTCTAGTTGACTCTAGGCTTCGGCTTAATACTAACCACTCTTGAATTGACGTTTGCCTAACTCTAGCTAATGGATTGGCTTGACAATGTCCAAACTCATCTCTTCACACCGATGTCAATCCAACTATCGAACTCACTCTTCTACACTTCTGTTGTGCTACTCTATTACCCATTTACCCCTCTTGGGTTTCTAACCCATTTGTGCTTCCCACTCTGTGTGTGAATACCAGTTCTCATTTCCATTTCTGTTCCCGTTCCTATTCCCGTATCCATTTTCAGAAATCACTCTAGAAACTTCGTTTCCATTTTCGTCTCCGTTCCCGTTCCCGTTTCAGGTTATGTTTCCATTCCTGTTTTTGCCTTGGTATCCATTTCAGTTCCCATGATCATACGCGTTTCCGTATTCGTTTCCGTTTTCGCTTCCATCCCCAGAAATTTTGTCTCCGTTTCTGTTTCCGCTTCCATTTCTGGAAGTTTTGTTTCTGTTTCTGTTTCTTTCTAGAAACTTTGTCTCCGTTTTGGTTTCTGTATTTATACCGTTTCTATATCCGCTTCCGTTATCCGAGTTTTTGTTTCTGTTCCCGTTTCCAATTCAGTTTATGTGCTCGTTTGTTGAAAAGTTTGACTGATTCCCTAGGCTACAACACTTAGTCTCGTTGGCCTTTACTATCACGTCTACCCTTTATCTAACCGTTGTATCCAATTTTACTCTCATCTTTTCTTACACTTTTATCTTTTACGATTTAATTTGTCGTTACATCGTTCGTGACCTCCGGTATAGCAACAATGGCATAATCGAAAGCCTCTAACCCTTGGCCGTTCTTTTCATCGTTTGCCTCCGATATAACAGCAATGGCATAATCCGAAAGACTACTAATCATTGGCCGTTATGTTCCAGCATAATTCAGGAACTGTCCCGGCATAATCCAGGGACCTTGTAACCAATACGAGCAGCAATTGCATAATCTGAAAGCTTGCTAGCGACGATGGCATAATCAGAAAGCTCACTAGCAACCATGTCCACGAAGGACTTAACGGCCTCACATCATATTGTTGTCGCTTTCTTATCTTTAACTTACTTTCGTTTTCTTTTCTTTACTTTTCTTTTCTCGTTATTGTGTCGAGCTAAGCTACCAGACCACAAAAATATTTATTAGGAGTTTTGCTTTTGTTTGCTTTTTATCATTTCTTAATTCGCTCTCGTTGCTCATGATTCGTTCGTCGTTTGTGCCAAAAGTTGTGCATAACTCTACTTAGGTGCTTCCGTTTAACTCTCTGACTTCATTTAACCCTAGGTTCCTTCCACTTATACCCCGTTCTTATTTTCAAAAAAATTTGGCAGAGTCTCCCTTGTTTTTAGACTCCCCCAAAGCTAAACATCCTGCATATGAAAAATTTTCCAAACAGTTCCAATATCTTCTACCCTCTATTACGTACCATCATCTACAACTCATTCTCTACAACAGACTGATTCTCATTACAAAATAATCTTAACTAAATAAAGAAATTAAAGCGATCAAATTAAAGCACAAGCGATCAAATTTATATACAAGAGATTAAAGTACTTACAGTCGATGAAAGATTTCTATGTCAAGGCATGTGTTGACAGATAAGCTACATTACCAATTTAAATTTTTTGAAAATCATTTTAGAACAAGCGAGAGACTTGGTTTCAAAAACGATCAGAGCAGTCCACGAAATCGTTTTTAAAACTTCTGCTCTAATACCAATTGTATCTTTACATACACTTGGTTTTTGAACGAACAAGAGACTTAGTTTTAAATCATTTTACTAAACAAAACGTACCGGACCTCAGTTTTAAAATGCAGAAAAACAAAACAATTGAGCTACGATTTTTGTTTTAAAAACGATCAGAGTAGCTTAATAAGAAAAATCATTTTTAAAACCCCTTGCTCTGATACCAATTGTAATGACCCAGATTTTCGTCACTTTTTCAAAATGCGTTAAAATTTGATAAAAACGTGTCAGAGCGCGCCTAATCTGGACCGCTACCAACCTTTCGTAAAAACTCATTATAAAAATCGTTTATTTAATAGAAAATGCGTCAACGTTAAAATCATGTATTTTAAAATACTGCGGAAGCGTAAATAAAATCTTTTGTTAAAGAAATACTAAACAATTAATTACAATTAGAAAACTTTAATTAAATTAGATTACAACCCAAATTGTTTCTTACATTACATAGTCTGGCCAACCGCAAGCTCGCGCATGCAAATCCCACATCCACTGCTTCTAATATGACGCTATTTTTTCCTACGGGTACCACATTGAAGAACACACAAGCAGGACAGCAGCTCCAAGACACCCTCGACCAACAGCTCCAACTCCTGGACAGCGGCTCCAGCTCCGGCAGCATCAAAGCCGTCGACGGTGCCACCACTAGAGGGCAATTCTACTCTCTGCCCAGCAACCCAAAGCATTCCCCTCCAGCCTCCCCTGCCTTCTGCCATTTATCCTCTTTCCTAGCAGAGTGTAGCTTCATTTGCACGCCCGACCAAACTGCCCAGCATGTATGAAGTGTCTCCCACGCCCGACATGCTATCAATTTCCAACACAGCAAGAACCAGCCATTGATGGGCCGGTTCGAACCCATTAGCAAGCTAGACCAAGGCCTTCGGCCGATCCAGCTTCAACCACTATTCCCCAGCGCTCCCCACTGCAAAGACGGCGAGCTTAATCGCCGAGCTCCAAACGTCGGCCAACAGAACGCAACAAGGGGGAAGGGAGAAAGCCGTCGACTTACCTTGTCCCGTCGCTGGAATCACAGCAGCAACATCGAACCTGAGCCCCAATTCGCGAGCCCTAGTCATCCCGATGCTGGCCTCTTTGCTTCGCCAGCAACCGCACGTCGTCACCGTTCCACCGCTCGAGCTCGCCATTGCCTTGCCCGGTCATCAGCGCGTCTCCCTCATCGCTCGTCATCTCTCCCATGTCTCCTACTCTCTCGCCCACTCTATCTCCTGCTCTCTCCCATCTGCAGATCGCGAATGGCCCAAAGGCCATTTTTCCCCTCTTAATCGATACAATTAGTGAACCAGTTCACATATCCCCCTTTTTAATTTAATTTATCAAATTAAATCAAATTTATTCCTTTATTTTAATCTTCACTTAATACTAATTTATCCCATTAAATCCTAATAAATTCTCATATTTGTTTACAAATTGACTATTAAATGGGGCGTCACCCTTGACTAATTATAAGGTCGTCAACCTTTGACTCTTACAGGGCGTCACCCTAAATTTGACTATTGCTCGGCATCACCTAATGATTGAACTTATGGGCGTTCAATTGAGCCTATGAGTGTTTCAATTGAGCCTATGAGTGTTTCCCCTCGTCCGTGCTCGTTCAAAAAGTCTGGAAACTAGTTTTGGGATGTCTCTGCTTGTCCTTGAACTATGTTGAGTCCCAAAATGATATGCCACACTACATGGACTCAAGTAAACTTGTTAGTACATTAATAATACCCATTTTGAGGGTATTTCTAATATACACAGATATAAATATTATTATAAAAATGATAAGAATAGTATCTAGAAAATACAAAATATAACAGAAAATACAACTTATTGATTTATTAAATTAATCAACATTTTAGTCATCATCAAAATACAACTTAGCCTAACAAAAATGTTAACATGGGTCATAGCCTGAACACATAAACTAAGTCTATAAATCTTCGTACTATGAAAAAAGTTGCCTTTTAGAGGGACAGACCCTTCTGTTGTGGAAAGCTCCTTCCATCGGCGAGGCATGTTTTCCGTTGTGGAACACACCATCCTATTGCAAAACCCACCATTCTGCCATATAACACACCTTTCCACTAGGGAAAGAGACACTTAAGTCTTATAGAATAGAGACTCCGTTGTCACGTGCGAAGAATGTGTATCACTTAAGTGGTCTTGGAATCCTTGTTTGTTTTGCAGAATGGGATACTCAAGCCTTGCAGAGACTAACTTCCACTAACACATGCCCCCAACATGTGCTCCACTAATGTTGTTGCATATCAAGATTCCCACTAACAAGCTCATCTGCACAGAAATTGTCATCCATGGAGAGCATGGTTTGGTATCCACATGGATGGAGCTCTGGCAAGACTACTCAAGGAGAACCGCCTGATCTTGCCAGTTCTCGCTTTCAACAACTTGAATCTCCACACAACTTCACATTTGACAAAAATGCTAGGACATACCATGGTTTTGAGTTGCCAATCTAGAATCCAAACCCAACTAGAGATCTAAGATCCAAACACAGAAAAGGTCAAAGGAAGGCTTACCCTTGCAGCCTCTTCACCGTTGAGTGGATGTTAACTCTTTGTTGTGATCTTTCAAACTCACTGTAGCCAGAATGGTCCCTCTTGTAATGCCTCGTGACATAAAACTCATTTTCATGTCATTTTTTTAAACTCTTTGAAATCCATTCATAAAAAGTACACCTTTAAATGATATAGCGTAAGACTTAAAAAAATCTCATTTAAAATCCAAAAGTAATAAATCTAAGGTAAAAGAAATATAAATATTTATAAAATATTTAAACTTAAATCAACTAATAAAAACCCTTTCTTTTTCTTTTTTTTTATATTCAAATTCTCACCCACGAGTCAATTTTGCATCAACAACACTTTAGCTTCATCCATGAGAACTCCTCTTCAATCACAACATTCATTTGTTAGTTTCATCAGAAACATCATCAATAAATTCTTCATCATTATCTACATCACAAAGTTCACCTATGATCATAACGCTCAATGTGAGATGCATAATATAACATGAATATGAAAAGCAATTTTTATGAAAATGTGTTTTTTCATTAAATCTTTTTTTCATTTCTTTTTCTTTCATTCTTTCATTTACTACGTGGGACATCTATCTAGGGAAATAGTAGGCATGACTATAGGCCACACACCACTTACGTCTCACAACCTTTGTCGAGGCAGTCCTACCTCAGGGACCTCCGTTAGTACACATTGATGCACCATAAACCTCAAGACTTTTTTCGAGGTCTATTTGCATGACAACCTTGCAACCTATGTCAAGGTTCTTAAATTCCTCACTAACAGGCTTTTGTTTTGAAGGTCCAACCTTTGTGACAGCCTGGGGAATCTTTTTTCATCTAATTTGTTTATTTCTTTCTCAATGAAAACTCATGCCTAAAAACCATTATGATGCATGTAACGTACATAATAAATTTCATGCAAAACATAACACGTAGAAGCAATCTATTCATGAAAACACTCAATACTGCTTCAAAGTCATTATCTTTGAACCAAACCTCTCATGTCTCTAATAAAGAAATCATAATAACAGTCAATAAAACATATCTTTGAAATACAGTTCGTAGGCATCACAACATATCATCAAAATATACTACGTTACCTTAGCACTTTGTGATGCAGTCAAAGGCTAAACACAAGTAAACATCTCTTATGTAGTCTATAAACATGAAACAAGAATTACATAATATATCCTCAATTAATAGCTTATAGGCATCATGGAACCATTATCCTAACATAAAATACCCTAACATCTTTGTGATGTAAGACAAAGGTCAAGCGCATGCAAACATCACTTACCTAAAGTATTTAATGAAAAGTCTGACTATCCATCTCTTCTCTAACACACTGGATTTTCTTTCAAGTAAATAAAGAGTCAGTTAATCAAAAGGATAAACTTCTAACACTATACACAGTTCACAATCCAAGAAATAGTTTCAAACTCCTTATAGTAGAAAACCTACCTTCAGACACTTGAAGAAGGATTCACCCGAGAGCTTGAGAAAAAGATCTTCATGTCATCACAGGTCTACGGTCAACCAAGCCCTTCAAATTTATAGACCATCCAACTGAGAATCCCACAGAAGCAAATATCATGGAAGTCATATCTTATCTTTTTCTAAACTATCAAAGGATCAAGTTGCAACTTGCGGATATTATAGAAAACAAACCCATTTAAATTTGTCTATAGTAGCCATGAACATGTAAGCTACTGTTGTGGTCACTTGCTTCATCTATTTTGTCTAATAGGAATATGCCATGTTAGCATTTATACTTATGTTTACTGTCATTAATGTTACCATGGTCACTAATCCTTTCACGAAAGCCAACGTTTCCACAGATTCTTCATTCTACATAGTTTTCCTCACATCAACAAGGACTTTTCATTCCATCTTTTTATCTTTTTTAGACATCTCCCTTCTTGCGAGAGCATAAACTTTCTCATCACCGCTTTTCACTACGTATTCCAACACAAAATGACAATGTTTATCCTCTAACTTATCCACCGTGAATATGTTTCATTCCACAGACACTCATTTTACCTACAGATATATCATCTGAATGACAACATTTCCCTTCATCACTTATCTGCCTTCCCTATTGCAGATGCATTTTTTTCTATAGATACGCTTCTTTAACATAAAGCAATGATGTTTTATTTTATTTTACTTAACTCTTTCTGTGTGGCATTCTTCTTTTCTGTGAGGAATCTTTCCTTTCTGTGGAAGTATCTTTCATTAAATCTGATGGTTCATGCTTCATCCTATAATTTGATCCAACAATCCTTCTTCCTCCCCCACCCTCTCAGCATCTTTCCTTTCCATAGAAGCATCTTTCCTTTCTGTAGATCCTTTACCTAAATGACAATGTTTATTAACTTAATACTCTCCGCACGACATCTTTCCTTTCCACACAGAATCTTCCTTTTTCGTGGGAGCATCTTTTTATTTTACCTTCTTTCATATTTTTTTCTCCATCTTTGATCTTAGCCATTCCTTGACCTCATCTAATGGTTGTTGTTTCATTCATTTTTCTATTGAATGTTCCTTCATCAAAACAACATCGTCCCATTCATGGATACCCACACATCCACGGGTTCCAACCCTTTTGCGGATGCCTATGTTCCCTTGGATTCAAACACTTCCGCAATGACTGACAATAGTTTCTCGCCATGTATATCGTTTCCTAAGGTGAAAAATCCCTTCTACTAACACAAACACTCTTTGCGAATTCCATTTCATCCGTGGACAATGATCTCAGTCTACCCATTTCAAATCCGACAGCCAATCCTTTGTCCATCTCTCTTCATCCAAGGGTTCAACCTTTGTCCGACCCCTTTCACAGACATCCCTTCCACAATCAAGTTTTCCTTAATTCTAAAACATAAAAGTGTCATTAATATTCCAATTAAAATACATCCCTCAGTGGACAATTATTCCTCTTACTATATTTATGCCCAGATTTCTTCATTTCTAATTTATTTAAGAAATCTTATATTTTTACAAAAAAAAATTTGTTATAACTTTTCTAATTCTATAACTTATGTAACAATTCTATTATTTTTAATCTTTCACTAAAATTCACCAATTATGACAATAATTAATATAGTTAAACTCTCCAATGCTACAAAAATTAAACGAGTAAATTTCCTAGCACTTTTCTCTTGTCACAATTTATTCTTGTTTCTGGCAGCAAGCAGAGAAGTAGAAACTACATCTTAGCTCCCTTTACTTCTTCCTCTTCCTTTTAACCAAAGTAAATATTTATCATTAGGTATTCATAACATTTACGTGTTCAAGACTTTACAAGTGGCCAAATTCAATTGGATTGCTAAAAAGTTTGGGTCAACACGAAATATGTTGGACCATAAGGACAGGGAGAGTCCATGTAATGCCCCGAATTTTATCATACTAATGGTGTTAAGTTCCACATGGAAAATTTCACTTCCCATTAAAAAAATTTTCTCCATTTTTGCAATAACAATGTCAAGTCCAACTCCGATAACATACTTTCTAAAAAGAAGATATGGTTCGAATAGAACACTTTGAAATCTTAATGAAAAAAATATTTTTCTCATAGTAGATAAAGTTAATATAATGACTTGAAATTTTGCATACTTATGAATGACATATAAGTGATGTGTAAAATTAGAAATTAAATAATTATGTATAATTAAGATTTGGAGAAAAACTATTTTTTACAATAGTTTAGATATATTAACATAGTTGAATATGCAAGTATGCATGGAATTGGTTGAGCTTTTAGGATGATAAACTAGACATAGTAAGGAAAAAAATGACATTGGAATTATGTAAATTGGACTTATATAGCAAAAGTTATAGTATTTTGAAGTCAGATTAAATATATGTGATATTCTTGTACTATTTCCGTTAAATATTTAATTCAGACAAAATGAGTGAGAATTTAAAGATATTATTTAAGGATGAAAGTTTTCTAAGACATGTATCTATGATGTCATGTAATAAAATGTGGTCACCAATAGGGTCGTGCCATATGTTAAGTTGAAGTAATTAGCTTAAACCACAAATAATGAAAGTTTAAGGACAAAATGGTCTTTTCACTATAAAAATTGATGACAAAATGGTAAATGCCCATGGAATTCTCTGGATTTAATCTTCCTTAGCAGATGAAGAAAGAAGAAATCATGAAATCTGAAGAGAGAGAGAGAGAGAGGAGGAGGAAAAAAGAGAGTTTGTGATTAAATGAAAAAAGAGTGAGATTTTTAGTTTGAACCTCAAGGGAAAGTTGTAGTAAATGTGAAAATCATTCTACAGCACTTGTAGGTGAAGGGTGAAGTGAAGTTTGGAGCTGAATTCTAAGCTTGGAAGTGTTAGAAATTAAGGTAAGTAACTCTAATCCTTAAAGAGTTATATTTTTGTAATTGCATGATATATGTGGAGATTTTAGCTTAGAATTTCTTAATTTTGTATATTGGATGTTACAGTACAATTATATTCTTGATTGGTTAAGTTTTATTTGGGATTGGAAGAAAGGAGATCCTAAATGTCGAAGAATTTGGACATTCTATCTCTAGTGCAATCGATTAGTGTCGGGGTGTTGTCAACCAAATCTTGTTATTTATAAGGGCAGACAACCCAAATTCATCAACCACAAATGAAAGGAGTGAATCTGTAAGAATTGCGTTCGACTAATATTTGGGAAGTGGTCGACTAGAAAATAGACAGAGTCCCAAGTTTTTAGAATTGAATATGGGAGCGGTCAACCGCTGTTGAGGGGTGGATGACCCAGACTCGATATTTTAGAAAATTATTTTAGAATTCTAATAAAATAATTATTCAATTCATTAGTCTTTGGATGGTTATTTAGACATAGATAAAATATATCTAGAAAGAGTAAATGATACCAAAAACATGCATCATTTATGGATGCTTAACAAAAGATTTGCATGATTCATAATTCATGCATTATTAGTATGTACTATATGCATTCAATGTATGCATAATGAGAGAATGTTAAATCATGCAACATGAGCATATTTATATGTACAAAAATATTATCTTGGTGTTATGTTGGTCACAGAGCAATCCAATATGTTGCAGAAGATATGTATTATGTGACATATGTAAAGTGGAAAAATATAAGGGGAGTAACTATAGGTCCCTCTTGGGTTGAGATTCTTAACCCTTCGGAAGGTTTTGATATTCAAGAACACACCTATTGGACACAATGGCTAGCATGGTGGGGTTTCTTGTTTGTGTGTAACTTTACATACGATGGTATATGATCTGCATATTGACATTCAGAAGTATGCTAAAATGATACTTGTTAAACAACTTCATTGTATAAATTAAATGGACATTGCATTAGTTTAAACCATCATTGCATTATGGAAAGTAGAATAGGAATGATGTGATATTCATACTGCATATCATTTTGGTTTATAAAATAGTCTAGATATAGACTTGGGTGGAGGGTGTTGGTTTTATACTTACGAATTGCATAGGAGTGTAATTCTTGAGTATTACATTTACTTGTTGGGCTTTATAACTCATTCCATTGTGATTTCTTCTTTTTCAGATTCAGAGAGTAACCATACAAACAAGGCCAAGGCAGATCAAATGACAGAGGCTAGGCACTTAGGGTAGAAATAGAACACTAATTTTTGGATCCTATGTATATGTGTAATGACCCAAAAAATTTAAAAGTTTAAAAACAAAAACTTTTCTATTTTAAAAATCCCACAACAAATGCAGCGGAAGGCCTTCCTTTTTAAAACCATATTTTCAAAGACAATAAAACCAAATAGTGATTATTACAAATTCTCTTCCATAAAAATATACAATTTTGCAACCATTGGTTGTTAACTATTTTTGCTTCATTTAGCCAGCACATTCTCATCGTCAAATCCATCATCAACTGTTGCCCTCCTCGATAAGTGTGTACCTACATCATGAGATAACCATGATCCTATTGTTTAACAAGGAATAGATTGAAATATGATTTTCACTCAACTTAAGACTATGTCATTAAGCCCCAACTGACGTCCGTTATGGGATGAGGGATGTTCGTTGAAGTTGAGAGACATCTGTTTTATGTTGAGGGCATTATTGGACGTCTTTGAATGCTAAACAATATCGATAATCATATCTTATTGCCAGAAATGGCCTTGGATTCCCGTCATCCCATCTTGAAAGTCCATTCCTAGCAACGAACGTCCCTCATGCCATGGGCGTCCATCAATTCTAAATGATGATATTGACCGACCTTCAACTCCATCTACATAAGTGGTAAGAACATCCTCGAGAGCAAGCATTAACCTGAAATCCCTAAACACAAGAGAATAATGAAGTTTTTGAGTGTTGCACATCAAATGGTGTCAAAGAGTGTTGCATCATCCATCGATGAAGAATCCATTAACTATGAAATGGAGGTGGATCTTATTTCGATAGTCTAGGTTGATAAACAACATGTGTTCTATCATGAAGTTGGTATAGAAGTGCTTTCAGTCTCAGCATCTCTAGACTTAGAGCTTCATTCAATACGAGACTTAGAAGATGATGATTGGGTAGAAAGTATGTCTTCTCAACTGAAATGTTCTTCCTCGAATCTCTATTTGGGGAAGAAGTATAGTTCATTGAATGTAATTAGAGAAGAAGTGGTTGATTATGCGTTAAAGAATGGGTAGGGGATAAAGTTCGTCAAAAGTGAATCTCAACAGTTGATTGCCATGTGTAAGAATGGATACAGTTGGCAGCTTCACACTTCTAAAATGAAAGGTGAACTTACATTTCAAATTAAGAGCTATAAAGAGGTTCACACCTGTGCACGACAGTTGGAAAGCGGTTATGCTTCAGCCAAATGGGTGGCAAACTAATATTTGGAAAGGTTCAAAAGTACGGCCATGTGGGCGTTCTTTCCACCATTGAGACAGTTGAGAAGGATTTTAATGTCAACAATACCCTGATTCTTGCCAGAAGGGTTAGGAATGTAGCCCGGTAGCTGAGTGAAGGGGATGGTGTTGAACAATATAAGCAACTGTAATCGTACAGAGAAGAGATTCAAAGATCCAATCATGACAGCACATTGTTAGTTATGGTAGATAGAAATGACCCTATGCCCTATCTAATATTTCAAATGATGTACATGTGTTTGGCTATGTGCAAGAGAGGTCTAATGGATTGTGGTAGACTTGTCATTTGTGTCACAACCCGGAGGTGGACCTAATAGAATTGTCAGGTCAGGCGACTAGATTATCGAGAGAACCTGATCGCCCAGTCCAAGACTAGGGATAAAACGGGGCCTTAATACAATATTTTAAGCCCAAAAACCAAAAAAAAAAAAAAAAAAGGGCCTAGATCCACAGAGTGACCAATAAGAAATAGGGAAGTGTAATAACAACAAATAAAAACATTGTGCAAGAACTAAACCATCCAACACAAACAACAAACTGAACAAGAAATTAAATCCTTACCAGACCCCAGAGAAGATAACCAAAAGCACCTGAGTCTCGGATATCACACCTTATCATCACATCCTAAACATAGAAAAAATTAGTCTAAGGGGTGAGTGACAAACTCAGTAGGGAACTTATACTAAATGAAATGCTTATAAAATGGGTTTTCATCTTTTCTTACCAAAACTATGATTAAAACAATACAGTAATCGTACCTGTACTTGTACCTATATTTGTACCCATACATGTACTCGTACCTGTACTCAATTTCAAAACCATGCATGAATTTATAAAATCATTTCTCAAAACATGCTTTTTCATCAAAACCGGCTTCACAAGACAACGATGAGGCAATTCATCGAATTCCAGTTGGATATATAGCCAACTATAATAAAATATGCCTTCATTATTTTTCAACGATCAAAACAATGATTCATGAAAAATGAGGGTCACTCAAGGACCCCTCCAAAACAAACCACAGAAAGGCGGCCTAGAATGGCAACGCCTCATGAACCCGAAGGAAGTTATTGTGAGTGCAATCCAAAGATCTAACCTCTCATAGGGGTTGCTGGCGAACCAATTAGCAACGACACAACCCAATACATAATCACCCTTATCAGGTTTAGGGACTCAAAACCTAAGGAAGCGTCATCACCTTCCTATCCATTTTTCCATGCAGTGTGCAAACCAAACATCTCACGTAGTAGAAGATGTACCGAGATATCCTTCTGATACTTTGGGATTGAGACCATCCAAAGTGCCCAGAGGATTCCAATTCCCATCAAAAGACCATATCACACCATGAAAACCATGCTCGAAATGTAAACGTGTAAAACTCACATACATACATAATATAAAACCAAACATGCTGTTGAACAGTCTCCGTCATGTTTTTCATATTTGGCAACCCATAAAATACATTTTGAAAGTCATGATTCAGTGCAACTAAGTATAAAATTCCTACCTAGATGAAGACAAGAAAGACTCAACCGCCGTCCAACTACACGTGCCGTCGGGTGCAGGCACCAAGACCTGGGACATTGCCAAAACCAAAAACCAAGTTGATGTCAAAACCTCGAACCAAAACTAGCAATAAGACAAGAGTCCTAGACTAGAATACTACAGTCAAACTAGGAACCAAACTTGTCTGATGGAGCCAATTGAAGTTCATTAACCCAAACTCCCAAAAACAACAAAAAAGACACAGTGATGGTCAACGGAATATAACATGCCCAATCTAACGACTCATCAGTCGACGAGACTTAACTGAAATCAATTAAACCCAACCAGAGTCAATCATAACTATTTGGTGTTGACAAGACACACCAATGGTCAACTAGGACCACCATGGTCAACGAGATAAGTACAGGCCAACCGGGACCTAACAACACAAACTAGACTCAACAAAGGTCTATAAGACCAATTTAACGCATGAAAATGACTTTAAAATAAGAAAACACATTTTTAGGTCGATTACGGGTCTCATGTGATCGACAAGAAACAATTACCATCCAAACAGCCAACTCAGCGGTCAACTAAAACAAACCAGGGGTAAAATCGAGACAATCTGTCCATTTTTCGGCCGACATGAATAGTATTTTTGTCATGAACAATACTCTGGTGTGAATAGTGCATGAATAATGTGATACCCTGATTTTTCGTAACAAAATGAAATAAAGATAATTGGAAAATCAATTTGGTGTAATAAGATTTTTAGATAACTGTTGAAGAATTATTTGATGATAATTATTAGAATTTGGTTAAGTGGAAATTGTGGTGGATTATATTGGGATTAATTAGATAAAAAAAAATAATTGTATAAAATAAAAAAATAAAAGAAAAAATTGAAACGATGACGTTTTGATCGCTGGAGGAAGAAATAAGGCAGTGATGATTTTCGGGTATTGGGAGCAAAGTTGGATGATAATGGTGTAAGTGTAATTATTATACGCTGGAGGAATTAACAATAAATGGAGAACTAAGGGTCTTTCAAATGGCGGACGTCGCTAAGGAAAGACGGGTGTTCAAAGTAAGAAGAAAACATAGGTCCTTTATAAATGGATGGATACATCTGTTATGGGGAAATGGATGCTCTTTTATCTTGACAGACGTTTTGAATGAAAAGGAAACATCATATTTTTAGGAAGCGAGGGACATCCTTATTAGAAAGTGGGATGTCTAAAGTGAAAGAATAGATGATGGCGTTAGTATTAAGTGGGACGACATTGTTTGGAACTAAGAAGGAAATGGGAAGGAAGAGACATCCGTTATGGACAAAGGACGTCCAAAATAGAAATGAGGGGAACAACATTAAGATTTAAGTGGGATGACATCATTTGGAACGAATAGAAAAGGCTTTTAAGAAGGAATGGGCATCCATTATTGAGGAACGGATGTCCCTCATGGCGAAGAAGTTGACAGATGTCTCTTAGAGGTTGACGGACGTCGAAAATATGAAGGCAACGGACGCCCCTTGTTGTGGAACGAATGTCTCTTGTAGCAAAGGGGCTGACAGACATTTAAAAGTGGAATATCTGATGTTGCATATGAGAAAATGGACGTCTCTTACAACGATGGAAATGTAGATTCACCGCCCGCTCCCACGTGGTTCTTTGGCCTAAGAAGAGACAAATGTGTATCACGTGGCGGCTGGCTTTTTCCCTGATTTCCTCCATTTGTTCCCTCCATGTGCTGCTTCTGGATTAAAGAGAAAGAAAGACAGAGAAAGATAGCAGGGACAGAAAGAGAAGAGAGAAACTTGTCTGGTGAGTGGAGAGTGAAATACTCTCTATTGTGAGCCGTGTGCTCCTGGAATAGAGAAATGCAAAGGGTAGAGAGTGGGAGAAAGAAATACAGGATGAGAGAAGAAGTGAGTGAAATGCTCTCTGGAGGATAGCTGTGACTTGCAAGGGTGAAAGACTACCGAGGAAGAAGAAAGAAAGAAGAAGCAAAGAGAACGAAATAAAAGAGGGAGAAAGTTCTATGAGGTGAAAGCTTGTGGGAGAAATTCTGGTGAGTTCCTTCCCCTATTTCTCTGAGTTCTCTGGTAAAGAATTATTGCGTGGCTATTTTATGGCCATTGTTTAGGATTAGTGTTCTGTGAGTTTGGTTGGTGATTATTAAGGCTTTGGAGAAGACAATAGACAGAGAAAAGATGAAGGGGATGAGCTCCTTGCTCTCGGGTCCTCACTGTCTCGGGTGCTTCAGGTATGAACTTCATGGCTTTTATTGGATGAGATATACCCTGTGATTCAGATTTATGTTTTGGGAATTGGTTCTCGATGAGATTACAGCTTCAATATGTGTGCTCTGTTATTGGGGGTTTGGTCCTTTGTTCAATTACTGCAATTGATAAGTGTGTTGTTAGTTAGATGTGATGATGATAAATAGAAATGAAGAAAAATGTTGGGTTTAGTTATCTGTAAATTACGATTGCTCTCTTGTTGGTTATTACTTAATGGAATCGGTAAGAAAAATGGGTTAGGTTAAGGAAATTACCCTATGTTATTTATTGCCTTGTTAGATAGAATTATTGGACGTTGAAATAAATGGATAATGCCCTATTGTTTAGTTGCATCTAGATTTCTTAAACTATTTACAGTGGATGTATTAATTATTTATGGTTGGATATTTGTATTGGACACCATTGCTGAGGGTTTGGTTTGTTAAATGGGCTTGGACTCCACTGTGGTTATTCAGTTTTGGATTATAAAAACTGTTGGGTGAATTAGAGTATTTGGATTATGGTATTCAATTATGAAATGAATGAGGAATAGCGGCATCAAAGTTGGGGTTCATAATTGGTAAATATTGATGATTAAATGTTAAGGCTTTGAAAGTATTAACGAGAGAAGGATAAATTGCAGAAATGTTATAGACCACTAGGTAAGTGATACGCATGTGTTTTGGTCTTCAGACCCTACATCGTAAGAATTAGGAATTGTAAGCTGACTGTTTACTGCTTTAATAGAATATTAAGGTTGTTTACTGCTTTATTAGAATAGTAAGATATTGAGCATGTTTAAAAAATCGTACTGCTATTTGCTGGATGTTTATTAGAATTATGTTCTTTTAATGACAAGTTTATAGACTTGTTATATATGCTCATGCTTCAAAGATATAGATTGTATGCATCCACGAGCATTGCACACATCATGGTTTTCTAAACAATACGAAAATGGTTTTCATGGTTGGTTTTGAAAAGGGAAATGAATGTGAATGAATACATTACAGGATGAGGGTGAGAGCCAACCTAATTCTAGTGCGGCTAACGTAGGCGTTGGGCCTCCTTGGAGGGGGGTGATCCATCGAGCTAGGAGGTTGGGTTCGCATGTCCCACATCAGATTAAGAGTGAGGTGCATCCAACGTAGGCATTGGGCCTCCATGGAGGGGGCCTGATCCGTCAGGCCCGAAGGTTGGGCTTGTGTGTCCCACATCGGATCGAGAGTGAGGTGCGGCCAACGTAGGCGTTGGGCCCCCTTGGGGTGATCCGTCAAGCCCAAAGGTTGGGTTTACATGTCCCACATCTGATAAAGGAAAACAAAAATGGAAAAGAGACTAAAATGTAAAAGATAAAAGAAATGGAAATAGATTTATGGAAACGTAGAAGGATTCCGCTACAGATACAAATACAGAAACGAATATGGATACAAAATTGGATATGGATACAGAAATAGATACAGATACAAATATAGATATAGACACAGATATGAAAATAGATATGGACACAGAAATGGATAAGGATACGTATATGGAAATGAAAACAAAAACGTATACACATATAGAAATGGAAATAAGTTTTCAAAAATGAAAATAAAAACAGATACAGATACATATATGAAAATGGAAATGGATACAGATATGAATATGAAAACAAAGACAGAGACGAATACGGATACATAAATGGATATGATAGGGATACAGATACGGATACGGATACGGAGACGGATACGGAAACGAAAACAGAAATGAAAATAAAAGTAGAAATAAAAAAGATACTAAAACGTAAAAAGAAAAAGATAAAGGAACAAGAAATCAAAAATAGTATATGGATTTTAAAAGCGCATACCATGTTCAAGTTTTATTGTATATTACTTACTAAACCTTAAGCTCATTAGTTAAGTCTTGTGATATAGGTATACGTACGAGAATAGGAGAATAGGTTAGGGAGCAGTTGATGTAGGATTTGCACGAACAGATCTTATGGCTGGCTAGGCTAAAGGATTAAAGAAAAGAAAATATTTGGTAAAGAGTTTTATAAAGTATTTGAATTGTAAAAGAAAAAAGTTTATTTATTTCCACTGCGAGTTGTGAAAGTGTTTTAAGAAAATGATTTTATTTATGATCTTTAATTGATTTTATTTTATGAATCACATTTTCAAATAAAAGTCTTTCACTATATTTTAAAAACAAAGTTTTAAATTTTACACGCTTTTAAAGGTAAGAAAAACCAAGTCATTACAAATAGTGCCCATACTGTTTTTTCGATGAAAACACCCCATTTTTGTCCACTTTTTCGATTTTTAACGACAAATAACCTTGCATAGACTTCTATTCTATCAATATAAACCAAGAATTTCCCTCGAATTCGAGTTTCCAAGCTCGAATCTGAAGCCAATAAAATTCAAAACATTAAACATTAAAAACGAGGTTAAAAATCAACTTATTCACAAAATGTCTTTATGAAAGACATAGATAAGGACAACGCGAAGACAAATCGGATGAAGAAATGATGAAAATCCATCACCAGATCACCCCCTTTCCTTCCTCCTGCGCGCACCTCTCCTCAGTGTGAAGAAAATTAAAATTTTTATAATTAATTTAATATTAAAATATATTTTATATATTAAATAAATCTAATCCAATTATCGATTAGTTCCGAACACTACCAGACAACGACTTTAGTACCAAAATTATTTACCAAATTTTATCCCAATCAATTAATTACTGCTCTGTAACATCAACATTTACCAGTTTTGACCAATTGACCAAGAATTCCAACGTGGCCACAACGCGACAAAACCGATCAATCTTTCCACGCATCGACTTTTCAAAACGCAAAAAAAAATTTACACGTGGAATTATCAATACAAAATAGCCAGTTTTATAATTTGCCTGCATGACTGTCACTTAAAGGGGTCGTTCCTAAGCCAGTTGCGCACAACAGTCAACATTGACAACAATTATGGAATTTATCCAGTTGTTGTAGCAATTGTTGAATTAGAATACAAAGACTCTTGAATACAGTTTTTGAGTTGCTTCCTTTTAGATGTAGATAATGATATAGGTAAGGTAGGGACATTTATTTCCAATCAACAAAAGGGGTTGGTGCTTGATATTGAACAATATGCACCAGCAGTTGAGCATCATTTCTTCCTCAAACACTTGTATGTCAATTTTAAAGAAAGAATTTCAAGGCAATTTGTACAAGGAGGTCATGTGGAAGGCAACTAGGGTCACATCATCATCATAATTTTAGATAGAGAAAAATAAACAATTCGTGGTTGACTAGCCAACACACATATCTGCAAAACATCAACCTGATGCTTTGGTCAAAACATGATTTCAGTTCCATCCCAAAATACGACATAAGACTCAACAATTTGAGTGAGTCCTACAACACCTACCTCTTACCAATTCGAGGGAAATCAATCCTCACTATGTTCAAGATAATTAGAATAGGCATCATGCGTAGGATAGTTAATAAACATGACAAGATGGCCAAGTCGACGTACCTATTATGGCCTCATATCAAAAAGAAGCTTGCCAAGCTACAACATACGGCTCAGAATTGATTTCCAACATTTGCAAGAGGTCATCGGTTTGAGGTCAGTGATCGTAACGAACAGTACATAGTCGATTTGCACACACACACTTATAATTGTTACCTGTGGGAACTTACTGGATTCTTATGCGTGCATACCATCCCATGTATGTATTTTATGAGTATTTCAATTGAGTATTATGTTCATGTATTGTATCATTGGGAAACACAAATGAGGATATACTCCCACTTTGCCCAACCTGTTAGTGGCCAACATATGTGGCCTGAAATGAACCAGGATCTAATTTTGTGTCCACCAATTAAGAGACTCCTAGGGCGGCATGAAAAACAAAGAGTGGGGAATGCAGATGAACTCATAGCTGCACTGTCGTGAGTTGGAGAAATGTCCCCATGATAAGTAGTTGTTTGATGGAGGAGTTGCTGGCTGGGCTACTAGAGTAGCTGATGAAGGAGTTATTGGCTAGGTAGCTGGAGGTGCTGTTGGAGGAGCTGCAAGCCTCCTAAGCCTATCTTTTATTTGTTGTATAATGGCTTGAATATCATCAATTTGCCTCTCCTGTCTATCCAACTTGCATACAAGCCAGTTCCACTTCTCCTCTTTGATCAGTACATAGGGCGAGGACTAAGGAGGGGGATGAACAGTATCGTCCTCCACCTGTAACGACCCAAATTTTTTACTCTTTTTGAAAATGTGTAAAATTTTGAGAAAATGTGTTAGAGCGCGCCTAATCCAGACCGCTACCAACCGTTCATAAAAACTTGTTATAAAAATTGTTTATTTAATAGAAAATGCGAAAGTGTTAAAATCATGTATTTTAAAATACTGCGGAAGCGTAAATAAATTTCATTTGAGAAATGAAATACTAAACCATTGATTAGAATTAGAAAACTTTATTTACTTTAGATTACAACCCGGTTATTTCTTACTTTTCGTAGCCTGGCCAACCGCAAGCTCGCGCATGCAAATCCATCATCCACTGCTTCTAATCTGACGCTATCTTCTTCTACGGGTACCTACACCACGAGTAAATTGTAAACCTAAAAAGGCTTAGTAAGGAAAGGGTTAACAATAAAACAGAATTTAAATACAATTCTACTAATTAACTAAAACAATGAATTAATAGAAAGGAAATTGCAGAACTAATAGGAATCAAATGGCAAAATCACAGAGCTAACAACAATACGAGAAACCAACACTACTCTAACCACATAATAACATTCAAGGAATTATCATCCACAAGCCATCTAGTAACAATTAACAATAAACAATTTAGGAAATTATCAACCAACAACCATACAAGGAAATCTAACTAGCAGTCAGGGATTCAACAACAATTAATTAACCAAGGAACATTCATCTAAGAATCCAACTAACAACAGGGGATATCATAGCAATACATCAACCAGGAAACATTCGAATAACACAACAAAACAACCAATTCTATACTCGTGGGTAGGGCTTAGACGGCCGACACTACCCGATCCTTACCACAATCGAAGACTCACAAACACGGACAGCACTCCATCACACAAACAGCAGCAGCTTCAATTCTAGCAGCTCACAGATGGTAGCACCTCAGCTTTCCAAAGAGCACTCTAGCTCTCGGCAGCTGCTCTAGCAGACAGCTCCAACTTCACCACCAGAGAGCTCCCTCACTAGAGCATAGCGCTCCTCATGATTTCCTTGTGCCAATCTTTCTTCTTCTTCTGTCATTCTCTTTTTAATCACAGCAGCAAACATCACCAGACACCCAGCTATGCCCGAGCCATCCCCATACTGTCGGTTTCTTCACCCTCCATGCCTCTACGATTCATTGTCGGCTTCCAGCGCAAGGAAACCACACCCCTAGTTTGACCCAAACGACAAGCTGGACCAAGGCTCTCGGCCGGTCCAGGTTGAACCCCAGCCACTCCCGCGAACTGAGAGCCACAACAGCACTCCCTTGCGAAGACGCCGAGCATCATCATTCGTCACCATCGATCCAATGCCGGCAGCATGATACCCATCGTCCCTTTTTCGTCGCCTACCCTTCGCCGTCACCATTTAGCCATCGTCGGCCACCGAAAATGACGACCCGACATCCCCATCGAACTCCTGAAGCCGCACCGGATCAATCCCACGACGCCCGTCAGAGCCCACCTTGTTGCCTCTCTCGCTCACCGGCGCGTCTCCTTGCTCGTCGTCGCCATCGCCTGAACATCGCCAGCGAGCTCTCCTTCTCACTCTCCTTTTCTCCCCTATCTCCCTCTCTTTCTCGTTCTCTCGTCTGCCTCTCATTCGCATAATGGCCTTCAGCCATTCTGCTTATTTCCACGCTGGACCGGTTCGTGATGAACCGGTTCAGCATACCCCTTTACATTACTAATTCACATTTCTTCACTCCTTTATAATTCTAATTCTTCCAGTTATTTCTTCTTTCATTTAAATTTTTCCTCTTTAATTTATTTATCCCAACATAATACCTTAATTTATTAAATTAACATCTATTTGAATTTCCATTTATCTAATTTATTCCTTAATGTAAAACAATTAAATTAATCTCAAACATTATAATTTAAATTCATTAAATTAATATTTATTTTAATTACACAATTCCCATAATTTAAATCTAACGAATACGTCCTGTAATATACCGACAATTAAAAATATTTGGGTATTACACCACCTCCACGCGATCTGAGTCTGGTGCAGTCGGCGTCCAAAGAAGTAGTGCCGTCAACTTTCATGGAGGTTGTGCAGCCGACTTCGATGGAGGATGTGCAACCGATGTGGATGGAGGTTGTGGACCCGATGTGGATGGAGGTTGTGTAGCTGACATGGATGGAGTGTCAAAGTCTTTGAATACCCACTTCCCTCCTACTTTGTTCATCCCCATTTGATCCAATGTCACTTGATTGTAGACACAAGTGCCTTTTCATTAGTTTTTTACTCCTTGGGAGGGACCACCAGCCTGCTATTGTCAACAATCTTCTAAATAAGTCAGTTATAGGGGAAGTTCTTCCTTGGACTCTTTAGGATTGCCTTCTTCAGATTAAAAAACTTGTATGCAACGTGGAATCTCTTCCCGTTGTAGAGCTTCACCATAACATAGAGACCCATGCAGCTGACATGGTCTTTATCTCCATCATGCGGCATAACTGTGTTGATTATCATGTGATGGATGACTCTAACTTTGGTATTTAGGACCTTGGATTTGGGCTTGTAGAGAGATTCAATATCAAGATTGCGATGCAACTGCTTCAACAATGTCAGACGTTCTCCTTGTTCTACAAAGTCTGGGTCTTTGGATGTGTGAAAATACTTCTCTATTGGCTCCTTCGTAATTCATCAAATCAGCTCATTTCACTTCTTTAGAGTTAGCCTAATCTGCCACCTAAACAAATAAGACTTTAGCTCATATGGTTTGTTGTCATTTATAATATCCCAGATTTTTGCAATACCAGGCATAAGGTCTAAATGGTGATTATTGATGATTTATGGGGTGATTTTAGTATAGAGATGAGATTTACGATACTAAAAATGTAATCTATATAAGTAATGGAAGAGATTGAAGTATATTGAAGTATTGTGGTTGATCATCAATTGAGGCGGTTGGTCACTGATGAGTGAAATAATACAGTGCCAAGCTGATGCACCCCAAGGCCCCATCACCTGCTCTAGGCCCAAGAAGTTCATTGTTTATCTAACAAGCTACTATTTTGCAGGTAACCCTAAACTAATAGAGCTAGAAGAGGAGCCTTCACTCAATGATAAAGAATCTCCTTGGCATGTCCCACTTGGGAGAGTCCAACCCCAAATCGGCTAGAGGATTTTTGTCACAAGTTTGGTGAGCATACTTTGATCAAGAACAACAACTCTCCCTAGATATGTTCAATTTTGATTTCCACTTGTTAGTACTAATTTAGATTGGTTGGATTATAACTATTTTGGGATGTTTTGAATTGTTTTGAATCGAGGTGCTCAGTTTGCAAGTAAACCAAGCTCTCATGCCCATTTTTGAGAACTTAAGGGCAAATACATAATTTTCTTGTAAAGCTCATTAGAGGGGTATTTAGTCCTCTCTAATGGAACCCTAATTTCAATTTATAACCCC
>CM039481.1:28258064-28322658 GCA_022433065.1 Begonia loranthoides
TTGAAGGGGAAGTATTGGAGGAGATAGTAACCCTTCCAACTCGGCGAAGAAGCTTCAAGATGGCCGAGCTCGGGCTATGTATGAATCGGCAATGAGGGAGGGGGATGTCGCAGGTTTCTCCACAAAGGAAAAGAGCTAAGTTTTCTATGTCATCAAAAGTGCCTTCTCATTTCAAAAAGGGTATAAAAACCCTAAGTGTTTACAAAAAAAATGCCAAAAGACCAAAATACCCTCAATGTGAAAATTTCGGCATGAGGGCGTGGTTTGTATACAAACCGCGCACCTCTCAAACACTTACCAAAAGACAAAACAACATAAAGAAACCAATTAAAATTTCTAGAAACATGTCTATTTCTAAATCAACAAAGATGGTAACCAAATGTTAATAATGCTCTTTGAACCTTCAACACTTCATGGAACCTTCAAGACAGAAATAACGTGTTATCCGTTCTGTGGCGAATGCACCCATGTGATAACGTGAAAAGGAACTCCTTTGTCTTCGTGAGATGTTTCCTCTAAAGAATCCCAAACTTTGATATTACTTGGAAAATAAAAACGAGTTAGGAAAGAGATAAGCTTCTTGGCTCGAGCCCGAGTGATCGGACCCTGGGGCACATTAGTTCCTTGACTGGCCGACACCCTGTGTTGACCAGATTCGATAATATTTGCAATGCAGAGTTACAATTCCTCGCAGGGCGTGAACTGCTCCGACAAATTACAGAACTACATGCTGCAACTCAATGAATCATGGACTAAACTATTTAGTCCTAGGTTGGGCCACCATCCAACTTCCTTGTGTCATGGTCCAGACAAAAGTTTAGGCTTATTTGGACATATTTTTGCCCTAGTCTAAGCTAAAATATTTGGGTTATTAAATCCCACTTATTTTTTTTTAAATGTTTAGACATTTTAATTTGTAAAGTTTAATCTCAAAAATCACTATCTCATTTTTGAATAGGTACATGCTTACTTAGTTAAATCAGTTGACTTTTGGATTTAAATCATTGGACTTTAAATCGGTAGCCACTTCGAGGTTTGGATTTATTTTTTGCACTGCATTGCTTAATTTTTTTAAAGTGAATATTTTGAGACTTGTATCACGTTAAAACGATGTGTCTATTTTTATGACCATTAGATTTTTATATTATATTTTATTTTCATTGTACACATTCCAACTATGCATGCATTTAAATATTTTTGGATCAACTTGGTTGTGCGAATCAAGTTTGATCGACCCAGTTTGCGATCCATTTTATTTTCACACATTCTACCGTGGAGAATGTGTTTGTTTGTTGTGAAATGGATGCTAAGAGATGTGTGACATGTCATTGGGTTTGAATTCCTAAAGTGCAAATTGTAACATCCCGTATTTTAAAAATATGTAAAATTCAAAACTTCTCTTTTCATAAAAACATCAGAGTCTTTTTCCTTCATAAAACCCGATCGCTAACACTCGATCACTAAAACCCGATCGCTTTACATTGATTGCTAACACCCGATTGCTAAAACACGATTGCTTTACTTTCACTTTTCTCAGTTTTCTTTCACCTTTATCAATTTACGTTCAAAAACCATAACATTCTTTGAATAAAACGCAGTGGAATAAAAACAACATTAAGAATAAGAAATAATTTACAAAACTCTTTTTCAAATACTTTTCCTTTCACTTCTAGCCTAGCCAGCCACAAGATCCACCCGTGCAAGTCCTTCATCAACTGTCGTTCACCTATTCATCTGTTGCTCATTCGTACCTACATAACAATACCTAAACTAATGAGCCTAAAGCTCAGTAAGAGATAAAGTGAAGTGCAAATGATATGCATGATCATACAATATAATTTAGGTCAAAGTGTATACATGACAAACACCGTGGGACCATGAGTAACCCGGTCAATCCACAAAAGAGCAATATATATATTAATGGGTTACCCATGCCGTATACACTCCTTTGTTACGAGAACGTTGGGGATTTCAGAACAGGAAGCAATGAACCTTGGTATCCCATGTCGCTAACCTATTTCTCTCTAATCCATCCAACATGGACCTATGTGACAATGGGACGTCATTAACTTCCCAAACCCCCACATGCCTATTTATATAGATTATTATGTCATACAATATGTACGTAGATTCATACAATCCTATATGCAATAAATGTCTAATAAACACATCATTAAAAGAACCTAAATCTAGTAAAAACACAACACACAATCCTAATTCTTACGATGTTGGGTCCGAAGACCAAAACACAATCCATATCAACTTACCTGGAGTCCATAGCGCGTTTCTGTTTCTTTTCTCTTCTTCGTACCTTCAAAACTATAACGACTATGCGTTAATAACAATCCCATAAACCTTAACAAATATAACGGAATAGCAATAACCCACAATGTTGCTCATTCCGTCAATGTGACTTTACTTTACAAAACTGAATCGTAGTTTATCATAAAATCATATTTTTCACAATAGTGTAGAGAGCCACTTAAGTCCTAATTTAACCTGAAATTACTGAGTGAATATTTTCTATATCCTTAATCATTCAAAACTCATAACCAACAATGTCGTACAGTATAGTACTCACTTTTCAATATCCATGAATCCTTTATCTTTGTACAAATAGTTAACATTTCACAGCCACATATAGCAATAACCAATATTACCCAACTACACAATTACTATGTCATCCTATAACTAAGCCTCAGCAAGTCATCTCCAACTATTTAGTGTTACAACAGAATACATTCCAACCAATCAATAATCAAACAATAATAAAAACAAACTTCACGAAGAGCAGATCATAATCACAATTGACAGAACAACCATCTACAGAAACTAACAAAGTCCAATCACACAACCCTTAGCGCACATACCAATGACTCCACTTAAGACACCATATAAATGACTTTGGAATACATGTATAATTGAAACACGCCCAAAAGCAGTAGCACATCTCAACACGACCTCCAAAAGTTGTCATCAGTTTGGTCATTCACCAACTTGCTCTTCGTCCATTCTCTCATTTGCAGCAGGTCATCAACAAAAGAACAAGATAATTTGTCACAATTCAAAACCAACCAACATAATAACAGATTCTTCAAATCACTCAACAGAGGCTGTCAACACCTTAAATCATTCAATACTCCGTACAGATAACTAAGTCCGAATAACAGAATTTCAACACAGTAGAGAACATCCAATATCCCATTCAAGTGATTAATGTTTACAACTTCAGCTTCAGATCAATAATACCAACATCAATAATACCAACAGTCGTCCAACACAATACAGAGACCGTGACCTTGTTACCAAAGCTTAACAGAGTATCCAACACAATATAATTCATAAAACCAGTAGGAATCGCCTTACCTGACAACCGGATCCTTCTACCTCTATAACACTCGAACTTTCCATTCCTCACCAAAGCCTTCCCTTTAATGCTCAACAACTCCTCACCACTGCCCATCACCAAAGCTCCCGAGAGGAAAAACACCAAGAACATGACTCTGTTACTTGAATTCATAGCTGAGCCGAGAGACGTTCACTGACGGAGAAGCATATGATGGAGGTCCACTATCCTGATGACACTTCCTCACTATCTGAACATGTCGTCAGCTGCAGGAATCGAAGACAAAGTGGGTTGCATACGAGAGAAGAATCAGATTTAAATGGGGTTTTCAGCCAATTTTGCCCTTCCGGACACGGTACGTTATCCGCAGTATAGTATGCATCGTCTGAAACCAGTTTTCAGACGAGAAAACAAGTCCCCAGTCGTTCATCCGTACCGTCTGAAATGCATTTCGGACGCCATTTAGCGTCCGCATGAGGCGTCCACAGTCGTTCGAATGTGTCCAGACTTAATACAAATTCATTTAGATGCCATTTTTCTCTCGGCCGCTTCATCCGCTACCGTCCGAATGTGTCTAGTTTAAGGACAAATTCATTCGAACCCCATCTTCTCTCGTCTACAGTCATCCACAATAGTCCAAATTGTCCCAGAATTGGACATATTCAAAGCGGATGGTTCTGTTCTCTTCCGCAGTGTCCGTACTGTGATAGTTTTAGAGTTGAAGATGCCAAATACCGTCCCAACTTGTCCCAAAATCCATTTTATGTGTTTTTCTTTAACTTTTTATCTTAAATTTCATTGGCTACATATGCTAAACCATATGAATACCTACTATGATCTTAGCACAACGTCATGCATGGATTATACGGGCTTTTTCTTTTTCCAGGACATTACAGAAATAGTGAATAGGACAGCTGTATGTGTTGTGTCCTTGGGTTACAAATTCCTATGGCATGATGTACCCAGAGTCCGTGAGTGACTCTATTTTCATTGTGATTTTTAATTTGTACAACAATGACCTATTTTAATTACGTACCACATATTAGTGAGTGATTTCACTCACATGCCATTTTGTATATATTTTTGTGCAAGAAATATATAAAACGGGAGTTTTAAATTCTTACATGCTTAAACATCACTTTAATTAAAATTTTCTTTAAAAACATAATCCCTATTGAGTTTAGTCAACCCACCCCAATGACACCTTTCAGAATTTTATCAGCTAGTCTTCCAGTTGACGAGTTAAGATTTAACTCCGACAAGATTTTATTTTATTTTTTTACTGAAATAATTTATCCTAGAGAGACCATTTTGCGAAGTATACTTTATTTGGACAACTGTAATATTATTTTTAATTTTCACACAGTTATTTATTTTGAATTATATTATTATGCTATCATATCACTATTGAACCTGATAAGCCCATGTTTGTCAGGCCCTGACATACAATTAAAATTTTAAGTCTTCCACTTTTAATTAATAAAATTTAATAGAAAAAGGGTTTGGCGTTTCGGTTCTTTGGGCCGGGTCATTTCCCGTTCTGCCTCAGGTCCCTTCTGGGTCGTGACAGAAACCACATGCAATATTGCATACATCACATAGCTTTTCTTTTCCTTTAGTAGCAATCCCCTTCATGGTCGACAGCACTCATAGAACTATTCACATAGGCAGCCCCTTTCTGTCCAATTTTTCTAGAAGGAAAAACTTGTAACTCATACGTTCTATTTATATATCATTCCAAATGACCCTTCAGTCACACCTTAAAGATGAAGAGTCGAGAAGGGAGATGGTTGAATATCATATGAAGTGCCAAGAGATGAAGCTTTTCTGTTTCTAGCGTTTGAATAACTCTTCCAGAAGGTGTTTATAAATGGCTGTCGATCGATTTAACTCATGGTTGATTGACCCCTATTCGCTAAATGACCACCAATAATTCAGCTCTAACATTACTAGTCGATTGCGTCGGTTGATTGATGCTAAAGCTAGTCAACTGCCATGATCGACGGCCAGCTCCTTTCCTTTATTTCATCTAATTTGATCTTTAATTCCTTAGTTCCTTTAAATCCTTATTTCCCTTAATAATAAATATTTACATACCTATAATTCTAACACTTTAGAAAAAACACCAATATCTGAGTTTTTCACTTAATTCAATATTTACACAAAACTAAATACCCCAGGGTATTACATACACCTCCCCCTTTTTTTAATTTTGTACCTAAAATTTCATCTACTGGAACAATCCGAGGTATTTAGCTTCCATATCTTCTTTTCTCTCCCAAGTAGCCACATCAATTGTATGATTTTGCCATAACACCTTAACAAGTGTAATGTTTTTGTGTCTTAGCTCCTTAATTCTTGAATCCAAAATTTGTAATGCTCTTTCCTAGTAATTTAAATTTTGTCGAGTCACAACATGTTCTTTAGGTTCAACATGAACTGGATTCCCCAAGCACCTTCTTAACATAAACACATGGAATACATTGTGAACTCCATCCAAAGCGGTTGGCAATAGCAGGTGCTACGCCCTTTTCCCTATCCTATTTACAATAGGAAACATACCAACATACCGCGAACTCAACTTTCCTTTCTTCCCAAAGCGCATTACTCTCTTAAATGGCGACATTTTAAGGAACACTAAGTCTCCTTCCTCAAACTCTAGTTCTCTATGATGATTACTAGCCTAACTTTTCTGGCGACTTTGAGCAGCCAACATCCTTTGACGAATAATCGCAACTAATTCCTTTGCTTGTTGTATCATATCTGGTCTGTAGAATTCTGCTTCACCAACCTCATCCCAATGTAAATGAGATCTACACTTCCTTTCATACAAGGCCTCGTAAGGAGCCTTTCCAATCATACTTGAAAGCTATTGTTGTAAGCAAATTCTACCAATGGTAGCGTTCTTCCCCATCCAACATGAAATTCTAACACACATGCCCGCAACATGTCCTCCAATATTTGAATCATTTGCTCGCTCTGTCCGTCAGTTTGAGGATGGAAAGCAGTACTAAACTTTAACTCCGTACCCATAGCCTTGTTTAAAATTTTTCAAAATGTGGAGATAAAGTTGGATCTCTATCTTACAAAATTGAGACAGGCACCCCGTGTCGGCATACAATCTCTTTAACATATAGCCTAGCAAATTGATCAATTTTATAAGTCATTGCTACGGGTAGGAAGTGAGAAACCTTTGTCAGCCTATCAACAATCACCCAAATTGCATCCTGTTCTCTTATAGTCTTGGGTAGTCCCAAGACAAAGTCCATAGTGACATGCTCCCATTTCCATTCAGGTATAGGCATTGGTTGTAACATTCTCCTAGGTCTTTGGTGCTCTGCTTTCACCCGTTGACATATATGACACAAAGTGACATATTGTGTGATATCGTATTTCATCCCAGACTAGTAGTAATGTGATTTGATTTCCTTATACATATTGTTACAGCTGGGGTAGATGGAAAAACTTGAGAGCTTTGTCGCATAAGATTGCTAATCGTAATTTTGATTTTCCTAGTACATACCATCTATCTTTAAATTTCACGATCCCATCGCTGGAGATGGAATAATATTGGTATTTCTCAAGAGTTTGTTTCATTTTAAAATCTTCGCACTTCTAATCTTCAATTTGAGCCTCTTTAATCCTTTCCAGTATCGAAGACTTCAATGTCAATGTGGATAAAAGAGCTGCTAACTGCGTAGTGACCAACTATATATTCAATCCTTTAATATCCTTGCTCTCTTCACAAACCATGCTCATAACTGTAACTTTCCTACTAAGAGCATCAGCTACCACATTTACCTTACCAGGGTGACATTTAATTTCACAGTCATAATCCTTCACAAACTCCAGCCACCGCCATCGTCTCATATTCAATTCCTTCCTTGGAAATTACATGGCTGAGAAATCTTACTTTGTTTAGCAAGAATTCGCATTTACAGAACTACACATACAAATTATGCCTTGCCAATATGGACAGAGAAATCAACAAATGTTTCCTATGCTCTTCTTCGAAGCGCGAATAAATTAGTATATCATTGAAAAATACAATGATGAATTTATCCAAGTACTCCCTAAAGACTCAGTTCATCAAGTCCATAAATGCCACCGAGGCATTGGTTAATCAAAATAACATAACCAGAAACTCATAATGTCCATATCGCCTCCTAAATGCAGTCTTAGGAATGTCATCAGGCTTAACTTTCAATTGATAGCATCTAGATCGGAGGTCGATATATGTTTTTTTTTTAAAAACACACAAGCTCCTTATAATTGATCAAACAAGTCATCTATTCTTGGTAGAGGGTATCGATTCTTAATGGTTACTTTCTTTATTTGAATCACAATAATTGATGCACATCCTCATCGACCTATCCTTTTTCTTCACAAATAACATGGGCTTACTAGGGTGAAAAGCTAGGACGAATGAATCCAGTGTTAATTAATTCCTTATAACATAATATTTTAGAAGTCCTTATAAAAGATACGAAGTTCTTGCTTCCCAAAACATAATTATTTAATGAAATACAATTTACGTCAAAGTTATTTGATTTTCACCTCCACATGTTGCATGAGAAAAAGCCTTAGGAAAATTCTTTTTCCCTTTATCCAATAGTGTGTGACAAATTTTCGCAACATGTTCAACTTTGTTGCATTGAAAGCATCGCCCAGATCTAGCCATATATTTCCCCTTATGACTTTTCTTACACTTCGGGCATTAATTGACTCATGAATTAACAACATTTCCTTGAATAAACTTCTCATTTCCTTGTAATTCACCCCCAATGAAAGGTGTCTTTGATCCTCTTATCATTGGTTGTTCTCCCATCAGCTGTTGAGATTACATTTCCATCTCCACATTTTCACTGCGCTCACTAAATTTAAACTTTGCTTCCTCAACTTTGAGGGCTTTTGCTACAATGTCTGTATAAGGTATTCCTTGAGTACCCAAAATCTTCACACCCTGATAAATTTCAAATTTGAGTCCTTGAACAAATTGGTAAAACTTGCACTCATTATCCATTACTAAATGCGAGGCAAATTGTGATAATGCTTCAAACTTATGCTCATACTCTGAAACTGTTCCTTCTTGACGAAGTTTAGTAAATTCTTCCAACTTATTTGTTTATGGTAGCATGGTTAAAGTACTTGTCATAGAAGACTTCCTTAAATCTTTCCCACTTCATATTCTACACCATGTGAATCCATTCCACTACACCTGTTGGAACGGAGATGTCACCTTCAAAGTATGGTGGCTTCAATCGTTGAAACCTTTCACATCCTAAATCCCTAGGAACCATCAATTGCTGGCTTCTCTGTTTTTCCAATTCCCTACTTCGTTCCATAAACTGAATAAGGCGCCCCAACACTTACTTCAATCTACTAATCATACTAATTATTGCATCTCTTGGATCCACTCTAACTTGCTTCCCCCCTTCATTTTGTTTCTACCATTTAACCCAACAATCTAATTATTTCCATATTGATTATTTAATTATTTTGTATATAGGAAACAATTACCTTTTACTATGATATACCTATCCATCTGTCCTATTCCTAAGATTTTTAAAATTTTATTTTATTTTATTTATTTATCATTTCCCTTGGTTTCCCTTGCCATTCTATTATCCTACAATAATATTATTTTTGTTCGATATTAGTTGTTTTCAATATGCTAAACTCGTTGTCCTAAAGGAATGTATATTAGGAAGCATTAAGGTTTATTAGGCAAAAAGGGTATTTATCCCTTATTATTTTATGTTTGCGAGTTTAATGTTCCTAATTAAACCTTAAGCTAATTATTCTAGGGAAAGTTTAATTATTTATTTATTACACAATATTTTATATCAAGAATACTAATAAAACTACGTAACTACAAGCAATTTACACTAACACATCAATTCTACACTAGCAGAACAATTTATACTATTAGCGCAATAAAGAATACAACAAAGCATTTATAGTTGAAGAAGCATGCCGCAACCAATATTGTCTTACTAGCAGTCTACAGAACCTCTTTAGACCTGGTTATGTTGTGATACCATAATTGTAATATCCCATTTCCGTTTATAAATTTTTCATAAATTTTGAACATTTAAAAAACCCATTAAAATGTACTTAATTGAAAAGCAATAGAGTACGTTACGTGGAATAAAAACATTTAACTGTCTTACTAAAATAACGTAATAAAAATACTTAAAATCCATCACAAAGTCTTTATGCCATTAAAAAAAATTTATATTCATTAGAGCCATAACACCCCAGGCCGTTCCACGCATGGTAACACACGCTTGCATCACATCACACTTTTCCCAAATTCATCTCAATCGGCTCACAATCTATACCTACATCACAGGAGGAATAATGAGCCAATTGCCCAATAAGGAATATAAAAATGAAATGCAACTGTAACATCTATGACAACTCTACATGTATAAGTCTGATATATCTATAAGCTGTGTAAGAGCAACCTTTTCAGTTTTGAAACCCACCACTTGGATTCATTTTTATGTGAGAGCAACCTCTTCAGTTTCCTAACTCACTAAAAACCAGTCCACTTACATTTACATTCATTTACTCTTGGGTGAGAGCAACCTCTTCGGTTTTTGAACTTACTCAAACAAGTTGTTTTCTACGTGTGAGCAACCTCTTCAATTTCTGAATCCACTTGGAAAGCACTATTTATTATCTTCATTATTAGCGCATGCAATGCATTACGTGCAATCCTACTAACATGTCTACATGAATATCACACACAATAGTTCAAATATCGCAAACAATATTACAAACAACTAACAGACAATTTAAACAAAATCATGTTTCAACTACAATTTAACACTAAACATACCTTTATTAAAATTTTATTAACTATACTATAACACCATACGTATATTTCTCCATCCTTAATGCATTACTTCCAACTTATTCTCTAACCACAAGGGTAGTAATCTATAACTATAATTACTACAACATGTATTTCGGACTTATACTAATTAACAAATATTATTATGTTACTAATGTAATTTTTCCATATCCTTACAACACACCCATACATCTAATTTTCAATTTAATACAATCTATTTATTTCTATTTATTCTAATTCCTACACGGAATATGGCTTTAATCAAATTATCTATTCACCATGTATTAATCAAGTATAAACAACCTAATTTGAGGTCAAGTTTAGCATGATGGAAATACTACAATTTAGAGCATTAATTAACTGGGAAGTTAGGTATGAAAATCCATTAACTATACATAAAAATTTGCATCCTCTTCTCTGTTAATTTCCTACAAACTCCCCTCTTATCATTTATTTACTAAATTTAAGCAATAGTGAACATGGGAACAGTAGAAACTATCACCAAATGCATTTACAAGGAATAACTAAGAGAAACTTTTGTAAAAATTACTATAAAGACTATCACCAGGCAAACTCATTTCTTCCTTATCACTGACCATCAACGTAGGAAACTATTCTCATTACAACAGTTAGTAAACTAACATCGAAAAGCAACCTAAACATATAACCATTACTAAAGGCATCAAAATAACAGAGAACCTATCGTTGATAACATGCAGAAAACACTCTGAACAATAACACTATTATTGAAACAAGATTCATTAGAGAACATACTACGACTAAAACAACAAAACAACTAAATAAATACCCTACTTTTGTGATATAGGTCCTTACGGACAAACCACATGCAATATTCCTTACCTCACGTAGCTTTTCTTTTTCTTCAGCAGCGATCCCCTTCGCCGTCGACAACACTCATAGAACAACTCACAGAGGCAACCCCTTTCTCTCTAGTTTTTCTAGAAGAAAAAATGTCTAACCCATACATTCTATTTATATATCACTCCAAATGACCCTTCAGTCACACCCTAAAGATAAAGAGTCGACATAAAAGACGCTTGAATATCATCTGAAGCGCCAAGAGACGAAGCTCTTCCATTTCTGGCGTTTGAATAACTCTTCCAGAAGGTGTTTATAAATTTCAATCAATCAATTTAACTCATGGATGATCGACCACCATTTGCTAAACAACTGCCAACAATTCAGCTTCTAACATTGCCGGTCGATCGCGCCGGTCCATCGACGTAGAAACCAATTGACCACCGCATTCGACTGCCAGCTCCTTTCCTTTATTTCGTCTGATTTTATCTTTAATTCCTTAATTCCTTTAAATCCTTATTTCCCTTAATAACAAATATTTACATACCTATAATTCCAACACTTTATAAAAAACACCAATATCTCACATTTTCACTTATTTCAATAATTACACAAACCAAATACCTCGTGGTATTACATTTTGAATCTTTTGAAATCTACGACACTGCCAAAGGACCACTCATCCTAGAAAAAGCTCCATTTCCTTCAATATTCGTAACTCTTGTCGATCAATTCCTTCTCTTGATCGACCACCATCTTCATCGCCTATTCCATAAACCATAACACACACAATTCTCATAATAACATCATAGCTCACAAATCCAAAATGACTTGAACAACGAAAACTTGGGTATTACAAGTCCATTACCGGTCGATTGACCACTAACTTCTAGTTGATCAACTGGTCAATTTATCGACCACTTGAGTGCCCAGAGTTGTCTCTGGACATTTTGCAATCGATCGATTATTTCCAATTGATCCACTCTGTCTTTGATCGATCGAGAACAAGATTTTCGGTCGATCAACCACATGCTCCTTATCGATTAGTTCATCAACCAACTAATTGACCGGTCAGTTTTTGGTCTACAAGTTGGTAAACCAAATTTATCTTTGATGCAATTTCTATGCCAAAGACGTCAATTTTCCCCCCTTCACCTCCAAATGATTAATAAACCTACCTTGCCTTCAAATGTGCTCTCCTAATCTAGAGTGGTCCTTAGGATTTGAGTTATTGAGGCTCGAATTCGAGGCCAATAGTTTTCATAAAAACAAACCCTAAATCAGAGGACGAAAACTTCTTATTTCAAAATTCACTTTCATAAAAGCCGCTCCCCTTGTTGCTGCGAATGTTTCCCTTTTGTCGGAATGTCACGACTCATCCGTTTGGTATCCGGCATTGGCCCTCTCCGTGTGCTCTATGCTTGTTGGCGAAGAATGGAAGAGAAGGGTTTTTCCTTCTCTTCTTATTTCTTTTCTTAATTTTTTAAATTTAATATATATATATATATATATATATATATATATATATATATATGGGGAAAATGACAAATCAACCATCATACTTTACTGTTGGTGACAAACCAACCATCTTCCATTTTTTTTCTAACAAATAAACCACTAAACTATGGGAAATTGATGCCACTACTATGACTGTCACATTTTTCGTTAATGCTTTAATGATCAACCATAGTTGTTTGTCACGAAACCGCGGTGGTCTCGTGACGAACCACGGCGGTTTGTCACGAAATCGCTGCGGTCTCGTGACGAACTGCCACAGATTGTCAGGAGAATGCATTGGTTTTGTGACGAACCGCGGCCATTTGTCATGAGACTGCAGAGGTTTTGTAACGAATCGTGGTGATTTGTCATGAGACTGCGGCGGTTTCGTGACGAACTGCGACAATTTGCCATGAGACCGCGGCTGTCTCATGACTCGAGGTTTGTTAAAAAAATTTTATCACAAGTTTGAGGACTTAAACGCGTGATTTTGGGCCTAAGAAAGGTGAGTCAGATGGTAAATCTTATAACAAGTCATAGATCTTTGAGAGAGCTTCAATTTGATACCTTTTGGAGCTGATTCTTACAGTTGTAGCCAAAGTTATGGTATTTTGAAGTTGAAGAGGTCAAGATTCTAATTAAAGGAGTGGATTAGTAAAACATATGCATAGAGACTTTGAAGTAGCCATAAAACACTAAAAATGGAGAACCGCTGCGGACTTTGAAGTAGCCATGAAAAACAGAGAGTTTTATGGCTACTTCAAAGCATTAACGACAAACATGACAGCAATGGTTGTAGCGTCAATTTTCCATAGTTTAGTCATTTATTTGTTAAAAAAAAAGGATGATGGTTGGTTTGTCACCAACAGTAAAGGATGATGGTTGATTTGTCATTTTCCCTATATATATGTATATATATCTATAATATGTATTATATATTAAATAAATCTCTTTCGTTTTCCGATTTAAATTTCCATTTGCTCCGAACGCAAACTAACAATGTCTTTTTAACCTAATTAATTTTTCAATTTCAGTTTCACTATTTATTTACCGCTCGGTAACAACTAATTTTATCAATTTTTCCTGTTTGACTAAGAAGTTACATGTGGCCGCTACGCTACAAATCAGGTGAACTCTTCAATGCCTTAACCGAATTTAACGCGAAAACTTTAAACATGGAATTTATTATTTAAAATTTTACGGATTTTACATCTCCACCTCCTTAAAAGAAATTTCGTCCCAAATTTTATAATAAAACCAATCATACATAAAAAAAGATAAGGGTATTTGCGCATCTTGTTGGATTCAACTTCCCATGTCACTGATCTCTCGATGTGATTTAACCATAACACATGAACCAAGGGGATCTCTTTGGGATGAAGGACTTGAACCTCTCTACTAAGGATTTGCTCTAACTCTTCTTCATACGAGGTATCTTCTTGGATAGGAACATCGATCTAGGAGATAACGTGTAATACTCTGATAAATCCAACTATATCTCCATAAATATAGTGTAAAGAATTTTTTTGGAATATATGTGATTCTTTCAATAATATTATGTGGTGCATTAATAAAAAAATTTTGTGTAAGTAATTTTTGGTAAAATAGGTAGAGGATAAGTTAAAAGAATTATTGAAATAAGGAGTTAGAAGAGCAAATTTTTGGTTGACAAAGCAGTCGATGGAGCGATCGAGTGTTAGGAAAGTGGAATAAGACGATGTCCTTTTATGAATACATGATGCTCAACATAAAGGGAAAAGGAAGATGGCATGATGAATGGTGAATGTCATCGTTTGGAGTAAAATGGACATCCTTTATGGAAGGACAGACGTCATTTATTGAAGGCAGATGTTTGGAATGAAAAGGGGTGCGACATTCTTTGGAGAAATGGATGTCCATAATGGACAAAAGGATGTCCAAAATAAGGGAGAATAGAAGATGGCGTTAAGGTCACATGGGGCATACATGTAGATTAAGTGAACAGACGTCCTTTAAAGAGGGACGGATGTCTGTTATAGTGAGATATATGCCCTTCATAGTGGGGTGTACTTTCTTTATCGATGTTGAATGTTTGGAGTGAAAAGGGAACGTCATCGTTTGAGGAAGTGTGGGACATCCCTTATGGACAAAGGATGGTTGAAATAAATGTATAAGTGAAGTAATGTATTTTGGAAGGAATGAGTCATTTTAGGAAGCGATAGACGCCCTGTATGGACAAAGGACGTTCGAAATAGAAGTAAAGGGAATGACGTTTGTTGAGTATAAGTGGAACATTGTCGTTCATTGGAAGAACTAGTGACGAAAGTGACAGACGTTTATCTGAAGAATGATGGACATCTAAAATATGAACATATTGGATGTCCCTTAATGAGGAACGAATGCCCTTCATATCGGAAAAATTAACGCAGTATCACAGGACAAAATGGACAAAATTTCTTCATCCGATATGTGGCAATTGAATGAAATGGGAGGATAAGGGATGTTCCTTATGAAGGGAGGGACATCCTTCATAGTGAATTTCTCATTTAAATTGTGGGAGTGGCTAATCGTGGCAGTAATGGAATCTTTCGAAACGTAAACTGCTCCCTTTCAGCAAGTGTTTCAGCTTTCCTTCAGGGAGTGTTTCAACATTTCGATTTAGTAATCGTCCTTAAACTATATGCTCGTACATGTGGCATTTGAATGTGGTACCACCTAGGGTTTTTTGGCAAATGTCAAAGCCATTTATGTGACTCATGGAAATTCTCTGCTTTTAAATTGAAGATAGAAGCAAAGGGAGGGCATTCTGTGTTTCCTTACTAGGAAAAGAAAGAGAGAGAGTGAGAGAGAGAAAGGTACAGAGAACGCGAGAAAGGAAAAAAATCGCTGCTTTTGGCGTGGAGAGAAGTGTAGACTGTAACGAATCGTCAAGTGAGGTAAGAAATAGGATGTATGACCAGTGGAGGTCGACATCACATGACTATTATTTGTTTGTTTCTTTGAATATCGCCTTGGATAATTGTGCTGAATTGTTAACCTGCTACGTGTTGGATGTGGAACCCAATTATATTTTGTGACCTTAATTGTTGCAACTATCACTCTATTTACGTGGGACTTAGAATTTAATCATGTGAGACTTTAGATGATGAAGAACTATATTTAATAAGTCGTTACTACCTCTTTGATATGGATAACTACCTTCATGCATAGTTGCTCTGTGAATTTTTGGATATTAAGGAGAATTGTTACCTTGCACTTTTTGGATTATGCTTCGGATAGAATTTTGCTTCTGCTTAGTGAATGGTTCTCTGATAAATGCTCTTTGATTCTGCTTCTGTTTAGATGATTTATTTAATATAATGATTCCTTGAATTTTTTCCTTAGATTGTTGATAAATAATATATGATGATATAAGGAATTACTTAACCTTACATCATGAAATGTTATATCACTATTTTGATGCTATGTTCCTTGTTTTGTATTCCATATATCGTTGTGAACTGAATATGATATGACATACATGCATCGCGCTTAAGACTTATGAAAATGCTAACATATGCATGACATGTTAATGAATGAACAAATAAACGTAAATAGGTATGTAGCGGTTCGGGAGAATAGGTGACGGTCCATTGGTGCTGACACCCGAAATGGATGTATATCCCCCCACGTAGGGACGAAGTGACAGTTAAGGCACATTGACCATAGGATGTATCATTTCTCTTGTACTAAAAATTTCCCACGGTTGCACAACATAGGAGATTGGTGACGGTCATTATGGTGACACCCCTAATGGATTTATGTCCTCGTCAGAGTGACGGTTAAGCCACATGACCATAAGATGCATCCTTTCTCTTTAATGAAATGTAAAGAAGGAGATAGGTTCTTCTCTAAGACAGACTGCATAAGTATGTATTGAGCAGATCATTTCATTTCATTCTATTTCTTGCTCAGCGTTAGGTTCATTGTTTTATCCTATGATGATCTGATTGACATATCGATGGAAGAAGAGACATTATCTGATGAGCACTTGGGTTATCAGTCGGGTTTGACCTAAGGGTTATTGCTCATATAATGAAATATAAAGTGGTTTTATTTATTTAAATAATTGTAAGGTTTTACATTATGGTAACTGTTGTTAAACGATGGATTTTATCAAAAGTGTTTAAAACAAAGTTTTGAAATTATTCTTTTTTTAGTTACCACTTAAATTACTTTGATCTATTTGTCTTCACGCATGTTTTCAATCAAAGAATTTTTTTATACGTATTTGGAAATGAAAAAGGTTTTAGTAACGCAAGGCATTACAATTGGTATCAGAGCATAACCGGGTCAAACGCGATTGTGTAGACTGTTGATAATGCAAGACTCATCACAAAATACTCTTTTACTATAACTTTAGTTTCATTTCCATTTTTCTTTCTTAAACATTAACTATACCTAATGTAAAAATGTAGAGAACAATAGAATGGCAAGGAGACTAAGAGCCAATATGCAAATTGATGAAGATAGGAATGAGATAGCTGGTGGCCAAGAAAATGTTGTTGGCTAAGTAAATACGGAGATAGCCAATGGTCATAAATTGCTGTTGGTTAGTAGCATGCAAGAAATCGGGAGGATACCATTAACCGACTGACAGCAATAGTTGAGTGGCTTATAGAGAGGGACAGCAGAAATGAGAATCATTATGTTATAGTAGTTCCATAAGAAGCCGGTTGGGAAAAGTTCCGGTGACTCCAGCCTCCTAGTTTTGATGTCATGGGCGTTGAGGTATGCATACAGACTCTTGAAGAAATCTTTGAGTACTCTAGGATATGGTCAGACGAGAAAGTGACATGTGCTAGTTATTTATCCATGCAAGACGAACGATTTTTGTGGGATTCAGTTAAGGTGACACAGAATGTCCGAGCTCTCACCAGGGTTAATTTCAAGGAGCTGTTGTATGGCAAATATTTGAATTATACGATCTAAAATAAGAAACTAGTGGAATTTATGCGATTATGCTAGACGGGGACAGTATCTGCATACATTCGATGGTTTAAAGCACTTTCTAGATTCGCTGCACATTTAGTAGCAGACAACGAGCACAAAGTCCATCTCTTTGTCCAAGGGCTTAAGATGGAGATTATGAGAGGAGTTAGAATATCTTGTATTTGGGGTGTTCCCTATTCTCAGATTGTTGTGAAGGTGCTCGATGTGGAGGATGTAGAGTCAATGGAGGCAAAACAACGGGAAATAAACATGAGGGTCTAGAAGAACAGTTAGAACCAACAACAACAAAGTGTTCCATCTACAAACTAAGGGATGAAAAGACAATTGGGGAATGAACCGCTACGGGGACGAGACAAGCGCCCTATAGCTTAAACAACTACTCGATTCAGACAATGCCCAAAGTGTAAGGAGAATCATCCCGAGGAGTGCAGAGTAGGCATGGGAGTTTGTTATGAGTGCGGAAAGCTTGGGCACGTGGCGAGATATTGCCCAACTATGGCAGACGGATCAAGAGGGGTGATTCCACGAGTTTTTGCATTTTATGGGAATGACCAAGAGGATGATCTACCGGAGGTTGTATCAGGTACTATTTACGTTAACAATATTGTTGCATGTCTTATTTGATATGGGGGCTACTCACTCATTTATTTCGACTGAATTTTGTGCAAAAGTAAATTGTCTCCCTGGTTTTATGAAAAGTGGGTATAGGGTGCTTCTACCTTCTAGAGATTATCTGACTACTAGTGGCATTCTAGAAGCATATGCAGTTCAAATAAATGACCTCGTATTCCATGCTAATCTAATTGCTATGGACATGAAAGGATTTGACATTATTCTGGGCATGGACTGGCTATCACAGAACCAAGCTATTATCATTTGTAGGAGAAGGGAGTTCCGCCTTCACCCATTTGGTGGCGAACAACATATCTTCCAATGGGTTAAGGAGATGGGCAAGCTGGTGCTTATGCCTACACTTAAATCAGATTGACTATTGAAAAGTGGATGCAAAGGATTTTTTATGAACATAATAGACACTAAAACGACACCGAGAGCAAAATTTGAAGAAGTATCGGTGGTACGAGATTTCCCAGGTGTCTTCCTAGAGATCTCCTTGGACTAACACCTAACAGGGAAATTGATTTCGTAATTGATTTGCACCATGGAATAGAACCCCTCTAAAAGAATACGTACATAATGGTATGACTTCTCACCTTGTGGAGCACCGGGTTTGTTTGTGAAATGAAGGATAGATTGTTAAGGATGTGCATAGACTATTGGGAGTTGAACAAAGTGATGATCAATAACAGATACCCTTGAATTGATGATCTATTTGAAAAGTTGCATGGTGCTTGTGTGTTTTCAAAGACTGACCTTGGTTCAGGATATTATCAGCTAAATGTTAAGTCAGATGATATAAGTAAGACGACATTTCAAACGAGATATGGGCATTACGAGTTTCTTGTGATATCATTTGTATTAACCAATGCTCCAGCCACGTTTATGGATTTGCTGAACCAGACCTTCAAGGATTATCAAGACAAGTTTGTTAGTGTCTTTATTGATGACATTTTGATCTTTTCTCGGTTAGAGGAAGAACACTATGAGCAACTGAAGATTGCCTTGCTTATTTTGGAGTAGCACCAAGTTTATGCAAAATTCTCAAAATGCGAATTCTAGTTAAATGAAGTTAGCTTCTTGGGCCATGTTATTTCTAAGAATGTACAGTAGATCCAACGAAAATTTAGGCAATCGTCAATTGGACACAACCAAAGAGTGTGGGTGATATGAGAATTTTTCTCGGATTTACGGGATACTACCGACGGTTCATAAATGAATTTTCAAAAATTGCATTGCATTTCATCCCAAATTGGCTAATTCCATGCCTCGGTCGAACCTTTAGAAAGACAAAGTCTCTTGCATCGAACTCAACTTCGCTACTCTTTAAATTTGCATTGCTCTTTTGTCTACTTTGCACAGTCTGGAGCCTTTCCCAGATTTTCCAAATCTTATCTGTGCTTTCTTGGATCATTTATGAGCCAAGGGAAACTCTTTCTTCTGGTTTGTCCCAACATAGTGGAGAATGGCATGGCCTCCCATACAAAGCCTTGTATTGAGATGTGCCAATATTATCTGATAGATGTTGTTGTAAACAAACTCAACCAATGACAGATGATTTATCTAGTTGTTGCAGAAATCTAGGATGTAAGATCGTAGCATATCCTCCAAAATATATCGTGATCCTATCCCATTTCCACTCAGGGATAGGCAAAGGGTTAAACAAACCTGTCAATGCTCAACCTTTACCCATTAACAGGTCAAACACTGAGCCATAAAGTCTACCACCTCACATTTCATACCCACCCACCAATACTGTTGCTTTAGGTCTTGCTACATCTTAGTACTTCCTTGGTGAATAGCAAATCTAGATCTGTCAGCTTTAGCAAAAATGGTTGCCTCAGAACCTGGATATCACGAACTTCCCCCTTACCTCGGTACAGAATAGTTCCCTCAATGTTGAGATCCCAGCCATCCAACTGTTCACCATTTTGAAGTTGTTCAACTTTCTCTCAAATCACTTCATCCTATTGCTGCAACTGCTTCATAGAGTAAGGACTGTGTAGAAATCACGTTATACGCACATGCCATATCGTTTGTCTCATAATACTCCAGGTTGTAGTCTCCAACAACTATTGACCACTTCCACTCATCCAAAATAAGACAAACAAGAGATCCTTGAGGATTCTAGCTCAGAGCATCGGCCACCACATTTGCCTTTCCCGGATGATACTCTAAGTTGAAATCTTAATCCTTTATGTATCAACACGGTTTTTTTTTCTTACAGTTAAAAGCATGTAAAATTTAAATCTTTCCTTTTATTTTATGAAGTCAGCGGTAAAATTTTCGTTATAAAAATCTTTTTCTTTAAATATTTTGGAAAACATAGCAGAAGCATAAAACAAATCATTCAAAACACATTGCATAAACATTTTACATTATCTTGATCAAACCTCTTACAATTATTTTCCTTTAAATGTCTTTAGTCTGGCCAGCTACAAGACCTGTGCGTGCAAATCTTTCATCAACTTCGCCTTAATCTGTTATTCTATTTTTTTTGTGTATACCTACATCACAAGAGATATAATGAGACTAATGCACAGTAAGAGACATAATGAAACAAAGTGAAATACTCATACGAATACAATATACATTCATTTCATAACACAAAGAACTTTCCTCTTTCATACTTTATTCGTAGTCTCTTTTCATATCACAAAATAACTTTATTCCTTTCATACTTATTCTTTTCATACTTTAATTACAGTCTCATCATAGTCTAGAACATTTGAGATATCATCGGAGGAGCATAGATACATCCTGGGGATCTAGTCTGAGCATCTAACTTAGGCAGAACCGTTACCCATCCCCACAGAAATTGAGATACATCATCTTGTACTTCTCTCGCATACCGAATCCGCGACACCTTAGAAGAATTATCAATCAATTCTGATGCAAATGAGATACGTCATCTCGTGGTTCTCCCAAATGTCACCATCAATTATTCCGATAGAAATTGAGATACATCATCTAGTAGTTCTCCCAGATACCGAATGCACAACACCTGAGCAGAACCATCATTCATTTTCAACGAAAATGAGATGCATCATCATGTTGTTTCCTCAAATATCACCATCACTCATCCTGATGGAAAGTGAGATACAACATCTAGTAGTTCTCTCCGATACCGAATCCACAGTACCTGAGCAAAACCATCACTCAATTCTAACGAAAATCAGATACATCATCGTCACTAAGCCCTCCAATCTCCGACGTCTATTTATGTTTATTCATTCTCGTGCAATATATACAAGCCACACAGTAATTCATACTATATAGTAGAACTAAACAGAGAGAAGTTCAACATGTTTTATTTATTATCGCTCAGAAAAGAAAGCAGAACAACATGCTTAATAGTTATACGGCAGAAACCAAACATAGATTAGTTCAACATGTTTTATTCATTTATCGGTCGTAAAAGAGAGTAGAACAACATGCTTAATAGTTATACGGTAGAAACCAAACAGAGAGCCGTTCAACAGGTTTTATTCATTTAGCAGTTGTAAAAGAGAGAAGAACAACATGCTAACAGTTCATACTATTCGGCAATTTACAAAAACAAACCCTACTCTTGTGATATAAGCCACCTCTGGCAAACCACATGCAATATCTCTTACCTGCGTCTGTAACGTTGCTTTACTTTTTTTCCCTTCTTGATGCCTATTCATAATTACACATATGAAATTATCAATACTAATTCCGTAATCGATATGTAGAACAATATCCTCTAAAAGCTAATCATCAATCAACATGTCACATGTTCAACACTTCTAGGCTTATTATCCCCATACCATTACTTAAACATGACATCACCCTAATTATAACATTATTCACAACAAAATATGTTAAATATTACCCAACAATAAAAACACATTATAGCCAATGCAACCGAGACCTCAACACCTCTAACCACCAATTTCTCCAATAATTCAATCTAACCACAACAACATATTCCATTTGATAATAACTACGATAAACTTAAACCAACAGAATATAACTTCCATCATACCATCCAACAGTGTATTCCATTTGTCACAGAATAAACACGATATTAAACTCAAGTATCAGTAATCAACTGAAAGCATTTTAATCTAGAAGAGAACAATGTCCAAACACACTGAACTGAACCTTATCAACATCGCATAATATCCAATAATTCCCTTATCATTTACAATTATTCTAAAAAAATCCATAAAACTATCTCACCAATCCGTAAAACCATAATTGAAGGGTTTTCCTTACCTGAATCACAGTCGAGACCCAAGAAGACTAGAGAGCTCCTATAGCTTCTTCATCGCTGCCAATTTTTGCCATTGCATCCCATTAACGCCAGCCAAAGAGCAATCCCTCAACAAAAACTCAATATCCAATCTTAATTCACTATCCAAAGACAAAGCCAAACAATTCAAAATTCTCAAGAGTGGAGACTGAGAAGCCAAAAACACACAGGGGACCCTTACCTCGTATTGTTGCCCGAGAAGACTCATTATGACCACCCACTTCACAGCCCCTTCAGTTTTGCACGTAAACTCCAAAGACTCCTCCTTTCCTCACAGTTTTTGCTCTATGTAAATCCTATTTCCCTTCGTCTCTCTTGCAACGGTGCTCTCTCTTTTTCCCTATATTTATACACAGAAGGCTATGGTTGTTATGGGTAAAGATCAATTTGAGTTTTACAAGTATCCCATATATTCAAGCGATGGACATAAACTTTTCTAGGTGAGGGCGATTCTCGACCTTCTAATTGATTATTCTCTTAGTGGACAATGGGTCGCAGCTAGGTTCCACCTCATCGGGAATGTCAACGTTATAGGTTTGTTTCAATAAGGGATGTCTTTTCCTTCACAATTAGGGATGTCCATCAAACACAATAGACGACTGTCTTCTTTTTTGACATGAGGGACATCCGTTCTTCAATAAGGGACGTCTGTTATCCTTATATTTTAGACATCCATCATTCCATTTTGAACGTCCATATGTCTCTTCACCGTAAGGGACATCCGTTCCTCTATGAGGGACGTCCATCACCTTCATTTTCAAACGATTTCCTTCTTCAATCCAAACGACGCTGCTTCACTTAAACTTAAAGCCATCTACTGCTTATCTTATTTCAGATGTCCTTTTGTCCATAAAGGACGTCCCGTGCTTCCGACAATGATGTTGTTCCACTTACATATGATACTAACAGCCGCCATCCTTTCTCTTATTTCAGACGTCCTTCATCCATGAGGGAAGTCCGTCATCCATTATTCTACGGCTGCTTCTTCACCTCTCCAAACGCCAACGTTTCATTAAAAATTTAATCTCTTCTTTTATTCTTTTATTTTATTTCACTTAACATCTTCATTTAATTATTCCCAATAAATCTAAACCAAATTTCTCACTTAACCAATTCTAATAATTTTCATCAAATAAATATTTTATCTTCAACGATTATCAAAATAATACTATTACACCCAATAATTTTCAAATTATCCTTACTTAATTTCGTTAAGGAAAATCGAGGTATTACATTCCTCCCTCCTTATATAAATTTTGTTCTTGAAATTTGCTCTACATAATTACTTCCTCGATCTAACAACCAATACAACAACTACCATTCTCAACCTAAAAGTACCTGAAACAACTTCTTGTCTTATACCTTCACATGTAACTTCCGAAGAATCTCACTACTTCTGTCTACGCATTCCATAAAGACTTAACGAAATGCTAAATCACACTACTTCAGATCCTTCGGTAGTTATCTACATTCATTGCAACAGAAGGGCCTTCGTCGAAATTTCTTTACTTTCATCCACTAGTGATTGGTAAATCATTACAACTGAAGCTACTTTATTGTGCCTGACACATCTCTAAACTCGGCCATACACCTTTCTCATCTATATACTCTCACATCTGAAGAGAAAACTTATTGAAGCTTGTACTCATTTAACTTCATTAATGTTTGGATATATCAAAATATCAGTTTCGCATACGACACCAAAAGATACTTACTCTACACATTGCATCCTTATGATCCTTATAACCCAAAATACTGATCCTACTCACCAAAGTCCATCTTCATTAGCATCCCTCACAGTAGAAAACATCATTGACGCTACCATTTCCTGTTCCTTAAGTCAAAGCTGGACAATTCTTTGACAACATATAGTCCAAACACCGATCTGAATCTGAAAAATATGATCCGAATTGGCTTATACAACACTTTTTATACTGCTCAGCCCTTGAAGATCCAACATATTCTCTTTGAAGCGATGTGTTCCTCATAATGCGATCATCATCTCTTGGTGATTCACTTCCAAAAATGTTCCAGCTTGACAGAGTTGAGTGACTCAATCATTTTTCTAGTCTTTGTGATACGATCAAAATAGTTTTCTTAGAAGATTTCTTTAAACTTTTGCCTAAACCTCATGACTTGGAACTTGGCACACACAAATTTTCATAACTTTATCTTATTCTTCCACCTTAGCTTGCTCAAACATGCCTCTCACCATTTGGATCCATCCATCCGGGCTCGTTGGATCATAAACATCTTCTTGAAAACATGGCGGCATTAATCGTTGAAGCCTTTTGCACTTAACATCTTTGGGAATCATCAACTGTTGATTTTTTTTTTTGGTTCCATTATTTCTCTACTCCGCTTCATAGATTGAATTTGATATTCCAACACTTTTATTAGTCCATTATTCATTTCATCTCTCAAATCTTCGTGTTGCCATACTTCTCTTACCATTTGGTTAGTATTCAACCAACGTTGTAACATCCCGTAACTTTTTCCATATAAAATTTTCTTTTCCTTAAAACCATTGCTTTATAGAACATCAGAGAAATAAACAACGAAAGTATTAATTGTATAAAATACAGTGGAATTCTATTACATTTAAATACTATAAATCAATAGCTTAAATAAACACTTAAATAAACACATTATGTAACATCCCATTTCCGTTTATGAATTTTTTGTAAAATTTTTAACATTTTAAAATCTCATTTAAAATATACTTAATTGAAAAACAACAGAGTACGTTACGTAGAATAAAAACATTAAAGTTGTTTACGTAAATAACATAAATAAGCACTTGAATTTCATAACAAAGTCTTTATGCATTTAAAATAACTTTTATTCATTTAGAGCCATAACTCCCAAGGTCGTTTCATGCATGGTAACACAAGCTTGTATCACATTGTACTCCCTCAACATTTACTTTAGTCAGCTCACCATCCATACCTACATCACAAGAGGAATAATGAGACTATTGCCTAGTAAAGAATATAAAATGAAATACAACTTTAACCTCTATGACAACTCTACATGATTAAGCCTGAGACATTTGTAAGCTGGGTGAGAGCAACCTCTTCAGTCTTCGAATTCACCACTTGGATTCGTTTTTACATGGGAGAAACCTCTTCAATCTGGGAACTCAATAAAAAAGAACCCACCTACATTTACATTCGTTACCATTTGGTTGAGAGCAACCTCTTCAATCTCCGAACTCACCATTCATTAAGTAAGAGTAACTTCTTCAGTCTCCGAACTTACCCAAACCTGTTGTTTCCAATGTGTGAGCAACCTTTTAAGTTTTCGAACCCATGTAGAAAACACCATTATTAGCCCACGAAATGCATGACGTACATCCTTTTAAGATATTTATATGAATGTCACACATAGTAGTTCATATATCGCACACAATATCACAAATAATTAGCAAACAATGATCATCACCATGCTTTAACTATAACTTAACACTAAACATATTTCTACAACTATTTATTTAGAGCTATACTATTACACAATATTGTTATTCTAATTTTTTCTATATTCATATTATACACCTAGACATCATTATTCATAGTCTAACATAACTAATAAATTTTCTATTTATTTTAATTCATGTTGGGGTTATCAATCTCAGCAAAATGTCTACAAACAATTTATCAAGAAAACTAACCTATTTAACCTCTATATTTATCCCAAATAATATTATAATTTAATAACAAATAATAGGAAGTTAACTATGAAAACTAACCTGCGTCTATATTCCTAATTAACATCTAACACCTAATTAACATCTAACTGACTTTCTCTTACAGTTTGGTTTTCTAAACTTAAAACATAGCAATGACAATTTATCCTTAATTATCATCATGTAGAGGACATAAAATTAGAATGAGTCTTTTCAGAATATCAACCTATTAATGTTAGTGAAGAATAACAAAGAATAACAGTAATAAAATTCTACAAATAACACCAACACGTGTAAACAAACTTCTGCTTCCCCACTGTCCATTAACCTTTTAATTCATTTTTATCATAATCATTTAGCAAATTATCGATAGAAGCCATATGAATAGAGGTCTATCATCTAAGCATAAATGATAAAGTGAACTTCATCAACAAAAAGATGCAAAGACAATCCTTATCAATAACTCTATCGTAAAAGCAAACTATACAGAGAACAAAGAATGAAAAACACTGTCTAACTCAGCAAAACACACAAACGTCCTACTCATGCGATGTAGTACCTTACGGAAAAATTAGATGCAATATTCCTTACCTCGTGTGTTTCTGCTCTTCACTTTCCACAGTCCTGATTCCTCACTGTGGTAACAATTCTTCCCTAGAGTTCTCTCTCTCTTTCTCTCTGCTTCTTCCCATTTTTTCCAGGAAAAACTTCACCTCACGTCTTATTTATACACACTTTAAATGACTCTCCATTTACTCCTTGAATACAAAACATCGGGGAAGACGATTGACGACACAAGAACGCCAAGGGTCTAGCATTCAGTGTTTCAAGCGATCGAATATCGCTCCTAGACATTGAAAATTTATGGACGATGATCGACCACCCTTATTGTAACATCCCGTATTTTCAAAATACATAAAATTCAAAACTTTTCTTTTTGTAAAAACATCATAATCTTTTTCCTTTATAAAACTCGATTACTAACACTCAATTGCTAAAACCCCGATCGATTTTCTTTCACTTTTCTCAATTTACGCTCAAAAGCCATAACATTCTTTGAATAAAACGCATCGGAATAAAAAACAACATTAATAATAAGAAATCATTTACAAAACTCTTTTTCAAATACTTTTCCTTTCACTTTCTAGCCCAGCCAGCCACAACTTGATTAACAACTATTCAACTTACCATTTACTAGACTGTTACAACGAGGCCAATCCAATATCCAAATAGTTCTATCCAATAGAGGCATATAATCAGATTATGCATCAATAAAACCCATCAATCCCTTCCAACATATCAAACCCAAGCCATAAGACAGAATAGGAGAAAGCAAAATACCTGCAGACCAAAGACACCCGAGAGCACCTGTCTTCTTCTTCTTCTTCTGTTTCCTCATGAAAGCCAACAACTTCACTGTCAACTTACCACTTGTTTCTCCAGCTTTGTAGCACCTTTTAGAGAATCCATCTCTCACTTCTCTCGAATTCTCATCCCGCCAAAAAACTACAAAACACAGCTCACCAAAAGACTACAAAACACACTAACAAATTTATAGAGAAGAAACGTACACCGCTGGAGACTACCCACTAACAGAGGAGCTACCACGTGGAAGACTCATATCAAGCCAGCTAAATACTGGACACTCAGCTCATTGATGCACCGATAGAACCGAACATCGAACAAGCCCCCTGGACATCGAAGCTCTCCTTCTCCATTGAATTGCACTACCACCCATTTCATCCATTCGTTGCCAAGCAACACTAAATAATTAAAATTGACCAAAAATCTCTCCTTGCCAGAGTTCGTCGATCTGTCCCGTGAGTTTACTGGACCCCGTCGAACAACTCTGCCAGCCGTAGTCGCAGCAGCAGCCCACATCGTCGCCTACCACTGTTCGTTCATCGGCCGTCGCTTCGTCGCCGGAGATCGTCGTCCGTCGCCTCCCCCTCTCTCATCCCGGCCTCCCGCTCCCTCTCTGCCATTCGCCTCTCTCTCTCTCTCTCTCTCTCTCTCTCTCAAATGACCGAAATGGTCGAAGGCCATTAAGGTAATTGGTTTAAGTTAATTGGTTTTCCAATTAACTTAAACCATTTCCTTTAAGTTAAACCCCCCATATAAACTTTAATTAAATCCCCCATATTTAATTAATATTTGAATTAAAACCGACTTCCAATTATTTTGGGATCGAGTCTAACCAAAACCGGTTCATTTACGTCATTAAGTAATATCCTGATAATTTATTCGAATATCCCCAAATATTTTCCAATTTATCATTTTTAAATTACGATATAAAAATTCGGGATATTACATTTATATTGAACATTTTCCAAAATTAGCTTCCATCAACACCGGTTGATCTCACTTGTCGATTGCCCAAGATGTGATCGATCGCTGAGATTGACCGCCCACTCATTCTAATTTTTTTCTAATTTCGTTAAATCTTCGTTATATGCATATATATATTTATAAATTTTAATACTTTATAAAATATCAACAACTCATATTTTTGCTGAATTCAATAATTACACGAATTTAAATACCTGGGACATTACATGCTCCCATCCTTATTTAAAATTTTGTCCTCAAAATTTCAGTTACTGAAACAATTCAATGTATTTAGCTTCCATCTCATCTTTTCTTTCCCAAGTAGCCTTATCAACAGTATGATTCTACCACAAAATCTTGACAAGTGAAATCTTTTATGTCTAAGTTCCTTAACTCTTGAGTCCAAAATTCGTACTGGTCTTTCGTCATAACTTAAATTTGCTAGAAGAATAACATGCTCCTCAGATTCCACCTGGATTGGATTTCCCAAACATTTTCTTAGCATAGACACATGGAATACGTTATGAACTCCATCCATTTTTGTTATAAGTAGTAATTGATATGTCATCGTCCCAATCCTTTTTGTAATAGGAACCGGACCAACGTATCGTGGAGACAACTTACCCTTCTTCTCAAATTGCATGACTCCCTTACATTGCGATATTTTGAGAAATACCAAGTACCCTTCCTCAAATTCTAATTATCTGTGACGATTATCAGCATAACTTTTTTGGTGACTTTGTGTAGCCAGCATTCTTTGACGAATAATTGTAACTGACTCCTTAGTTTGTCATATCATATCTGGTACGTAGAACTATGATTCACCAACCTCATCCTAATGCAAGAGAGATCTACACTTACGTCCATACAAGGTCTCATAAAGCGCCATTTCAATCATAGCTTGAAAGCTATTGTTGTAGGCAAATTCTACCAATGGCAGTATTTTTTCCATCTGACATGAAATTCCAACACACATGCCCGAAACATGTCCTCTAGTATTTGAATCGTGTGTTCACTCTGTCCATCAGTTTGAGGATGGAAAGCTGTATTAAACTTTAACTCGTGCCCATAGCCTTGTTTAAGCTTTTTTAAAATGTGGAGGTAAACCTAGGATCTCGGTCTGATATAATTGACACTGGCACTCTGTGTAGGCGTACAATCTCTTTAACATACAGCCTAGCAAATTGATCAAATTTATAAGTCATAGCTACCGGTAAGAAGTAAGAGACCTTGGTTAGCCTATCAACAATAACCCAGATTTCATTATGTCCTCTTATAGTCTTGGGTAGACCCGAGATGAAGTCCATAGTGACATGTTCCAATTTCCATTCAGGTATAGGCATTGGTTGTAACATTCCCCTAGGTCTTTGATGTTCCACTTTCACCCGTTGACATACATGACACAAGGTGACATATTACACAATATCGTATTTCATTCTAGGCCAATAATAATGTGACTTAAGGTCCTTATACATTTTTTTATAGCTAGGGTGGATAGAAAAACTTTAGAAATGAGATTCCCTTAAGATTGCTAATCTTAATTAAAAAATTTCCAGTACATACCATCTATCTTTAAACTTCACAATCCCATCGCTTGAGATGCAATAATATTAGTATTTTTCAAGCGTGGGGCTTTGTTTGAATTCTTCACACTTCTTATCCTCAATTTTGAGTTTCTTTAATCTTTTCCAATGACGAAGGCTTCAATGTTAAAGTGGATAAAAGAGTAGTTAACTGTGTAGTAACCAATTGCATATTAGATTTTGAATATCAGAGTAGATTTCATTTGGTATTTCTTCATGTACCACGTTCATAACGACCATCTTTCTACTAAGAGCATTAGACACCACGTTCGCTCTTTTGGGGTGATACTTAATTTCACAGTCATAGTCCATCACCAATTCCAACCACCGCCGTTGTCTCATATTCTATTCATTTTGGGTGAAAATGTACTTTAAACTTTTATGGTCTGAAAAGATTTCATATTTCTGTCCGTACAGGTAGTGTCGCCATATTTTAAGAGAAAACACGACCGCATCGAGTTCCAAATCATGTGTGGGATAATTTTCCTCGTACAGTTTCAATTGTCTAGAGGCGTATTTAACTACTTTCCCGTTTTGCATAAGTACGACACCCAAGTCATTCTTTGAAGTGTCACTATAAATGAAAAAATTACCGTAATCAACGGGCAGGGACAAGACAGGAGCCAAAGTTAGACATCATTTCAGCTCTTGAAAACTCTTCTTACATTCGTCCATTCACCAAAACCGTGCATTTTTCTTTGTCAAGCCCGTTAGGGGTAGTGCAATTCTTGAAAATCCCTTTATAAATCTCCTGTAATACCCCGCTAGACCAAGAAAGCTTCTCACTTCCCCCACATTCCTTGGTTGTGACCATTCAACTTACGCCTAAATCTTTGTAGAGTCTACTTCAACACCATGCTTGGAAATTATGAGACCAAGAAAACTCACTTTACTTTACAAGAACTCGTAATTAGAGAACTTCGCATATGACTTATGTCTCACCAATATAGACAGAGAAATCCTTAAATGCATTCTATGTTCTTCCTAAGAGCGTGAGTAAATTATTATGTCATCGATAAATACAATGATGAATTTATCTAAGTACTCACTAAAGACCCGATTCATTAAATCCGTGAATGTTTCCAGGGCATTAGTTAGTCCAAATGACATAACCATAAAGTCATAGTGTCCATATCTCGTCTTGAATGCTGTTTTAGGAATGTCATCAGGCTTAACCTTCAATAGATAATATTTAAATCGGTGGTCGATCTTTGAAAAGACACAAGCTCCTTGTAATTCTTCGAACAGATCGTCAATTCTTGGAAGAGGGTATCGGTTCTTAATACTTACTTTATTTAACTCACAATAATCGATACACATCCTCATCAACCTATCCTTCTTCTGTACAAATAGCATCGGTGCTCCCCACGATGAAAAGCTAGGATGAATGAATCCATTGATAATTAACTCCTCAAGTTGGACCTTCAATTCTCTTAATTCCGATGGGGCCATTCTATATAGATTCTTTGAAATTGGTTATGTTCTAGGTTTAAGGTCAATCAAAAATTCAATTTCACGATCCGGAGGTAATCCAGGAAGTTGGTCCAGAAAGACATCCAAAAATTCTTAAACGATAGGAATTTCCTCCATATTTGTTTTTAATGGTACCGTTGTGTCCAAAATGTTAATAAGAAACCCTTCATCTCCATTTCTCATTAACCGGTCTGCCTTAAGCACAGAGATCATAATCAATCTAACTTTTTCCTTGACTCCAACAAACATATGTTGTTCACCATCAGGGGAGAAAAACAATACTTCTCTTCTTCTACAATTAATTATTTCTTGATGTTGGGATAACTAGTTAATACCCAAGATAATGTCATATCCCTTCATGTCCATGACAATCAGATCGACATAGAAAGTTTGATTTTTTATTTTCATGGCATAAGCCTTTAGGATTCCATTAGTAATTAGGTATTCTCTAGAGGACAGGAGGACACGATTATTACATTCTTCTAGTTCGGGGGAATAATTTATCCTTGTACTAAATCCCTTTGAAATGGAGAAATGAGTAGCACCATAATCGAATAAAACATACGTCGCTATATCATTAACGTAAATCGTTCCTAATATAAATAAATTGACATGACATTACTAACCACTCATCATTCCTAGGACTTATATATATCGACTTCAATCATAAGGTGTACCTGATACCATAGTAGGTCGGTCCTCCCCCACCATTCCATCCATTTGTATATTAGGTGTAACGCCTCATTTTTAGAAAACGTTATTTTTGTGGTAAATACTTGTGAAATATATATATTTTCCGTCATACCAAAAATGATGTTTCTTAAATTCTTTTGTAATAGAACCATACTTTAAAACCAATTACGAAAACCATGCATTCATAAAACATTTGCGGCGGAAGACTTTGTCAATTAAACACTTTTCTTGCCAAACCACAATTAGTCAACAGTCCTTTACAAATTTGTATAACAGATTCATTTTCTAAAACAGTAAAATAATCATGAACAAGCTTCCTCAACGTGTCATCATCATGACCAAGCTTCCTCAACGTGTCATCACATTTACCATTCTCCTAGTAATACCTGTACATATAATGCAAAACTCATCTATAAGTCTAGACTTAGCAAGTAATGCATGTGACCGGGAACATGACATTTTGTGACCTGCTTTCTTTTCATTTCGTTTCTTTTCTTTTCTTTTCTTTTCTTTTCTTTGCATTCGTTTCTTTTCATTCCTCTGCTTTAATTTCTTTTCTTTCCTTTGCTTTCGTTTCTTTTTTTTTCCTTTGCTTCCATTCCTTTTCTTTATCTTTGCTTTTGTTTCTTTTCTTTATCTTTTCAGATATGAGTAGGCACGAAAGTGGGGCATTCTCTACATTTCTCCACCATTTTTGGGAGAGTCTCCAGCCCTTGTGAAGATAGACTCCCCCTTTTTGGGAGTCCTACATTACTAGCTGTGTAATTTAATGCACAACGACCCAGCGAACCTTGTGCCAGTTTGCCCTGAGTTACGCCTGAAGCAAAGTAATAGGCTAATGTCCCACTGGCCTGCCCTTTTTTGGCAGCCTATCCTCAGTCACCATTTAAGTATTTTCTTTTGCTTTGATATTGAGTGCGTAACCATTCAGCCTAAGTAGGCAGTCTGATTGGGTGATCAGCCTGCACAAACCTGTTATTGGGCTAGCGTCCCATACCACTAGCCCAGAACTCATCCACTTGGTATAGATGGGCACCCAGTCGCATCTCATGCATTTATTCCTCTTTTAATCTTTCTTATATGCTGACTCATGCATGAACATGCAATGCCATATAACCTGGACACTTCACAACAATGCAATAGTAAAATAACTTCTCCAATGCCTACCATTTTTTAACAGACCATTCTAATAATCCTCAATGAGCATAAAATAAACACAATGAACATAGCATTACATCTCCTAGTAGATCTAACAGAAACAATATAAAACAATCTTCAAGAAATTCAATAAAACAGTAATAGAAGACCTCAATGACTAGCTATCAGGCACTGAACATCCAACACAGTCCAAAAATTCTCAAACTATTATCAGATAACAGAACCGAAGTGAAAACAGAGAAAACAAACAACTCACCTAGCACTTTGCATTGTAAGGCCGAAAGGCCAAAACACAAGCAACATTAGTAACCTGGTTTCCGTAGCGGGTTTCTGAAATTCACATTGTCCTTCTTCTTTTAAACACATGAAAACACCTGAAGCTAATTCCTAGCTTCATCCTTTCCCATTTTCTTCTCGGTCCATAACTTCCAAAGTCCCTCCCACATTCTTCTCAATCCTTTATTCATGGTCTGAAGACCCATGAGTAGCTTCCCATCCAATTGTCGTCCACGCAATGACTTCGATCCACCCACCTCAATTTGGAGTTGCGTCGGGCCACCTGTGAAGCTGCAACCTGATCCCTAGCTGTGACCCGTTCCGTGGAGAAGGATGCACCACTCGCAGGCTGCAATGCCGGACAACATTGCCATGCTACGACGAAGTCGTCCTGAGCCGCTTCTTGCTCGATCTCTCTCTCTCTCGAGTTCCCCCTTTTACCCGATTGCTCTCTCTCTCTCTCTCTCTCTCACTCTTACTCTCTCAGAAATCCCATTTCCTCTGACTCAACAGGACCAACACCAAATAGTCCGAACCGGTTCACAAGCTGAACCACTTCAGCTGCTCCTCTCACCCCTTATTTCAATTCTTCAAATAAATATTCATTTTATTTATTTTAATCCCCCTTATATTAATTACTTAATTTCAATCCTTCACTTAACACTCATTTAATCCCCTCATTAATTATCTTCTTACTTTAAAAAAAATCTTATTTAACCATAATTATAATCCAATCAATTCCGTTAAATACTGAATATGTCTTTGGTAATAGCCCGATAAATATCCAAATAATCGAAGACCCCAATTACTTTCCAATTTATCCTTATTAAATTTCGATATAAAAAGTTGGGGTATTACATTCCTCCCTCCTTACATAAATTTCGTTCTCGAAATTTGCTAAGTGTAGTAACTGTCACTACCCGAAGACGGGCGTAACAGAACCGCCGGGTCAGGCGACCCGATCCTCATAGAGAACCCGATCACCCAGCCCAAGGCGTGAGTTTTCGCGGAAGACTTATAATATTTAATTCGGCCCAAGATAATATGGGCGTAGGTCCGAGTAGGGATCACGAGAAGATAACAGTGCATAAATTAAAATGAAATCCAAGTACTGTGCGACAAATCCAAAACCAACTGTGTTTAAGGTTTACAGACCCAAATGGAAACATAAATGTCCTCACCAAATAACGATGAATCACTCAAGCAGAAATAATAAAATGCTTCAACTCCTGATCCTCAGCTACTCTTTGCCCTTACCTGAGGTTTTGGAGGAGGAGTCGTTTGGGGTGAGTGACTAACTCAGGAAAGTATGGCTATACTAAATGCACCTCATGCAAAACTGGTTTTGTACATTTTTCGAGAACAAGATTATGTTTCATTCTACCGCACATGGATTTTTAAAATCACTTCAAACTCTTTATCATTTTACCAAAACGACCCAAGGGCCATCGATGAGGCTTTTATTAAAAATCTTACTGTATACATAGATAGCTATACCTCGCAAAATAGGCCATCATCGTTTTCCAATTTGAAAATGTTGTCAGTGAAAAGGGGTGCTCACTCAGGGACTCACCCGCCACACAACATAGAAGAGGTGGTCACCCGTCGATGACAACACCTTATGAGGCAGGAATAATGACGACGATCCGAAGATTCCGTACGTCACCCGAGTTGCCGGCGCACCTGGCTGCACGACACAACTCGTACAATCGTATAATAGTATAATCAAATAAAACGGATACAGTTGCTCGCTATATGTGGACTTAGGATAAACAAGTCTCAGCGATTTACAACCGTCTGATCCGTGGGACAAATCCTGGCCAGGTTTAGGGGCTTGCGACCCAAGGAGGTGTCATCACCCTCCCATACGAGGTTTACGACTTCCAGGAGTTTCAACCTGAGGACACGTCACCAATGCCCCACCTATATTTTTCGCACGTCAAACAATCAACCTTCACGCAGCAGAAGGTATCAAAGGGGATGGCGGATCCATCCCTCAACGTGTGCACAATAAATCTCAAACCATGTACGGAATTAAACTTGAGAAAACATACTACTAATAAAAACGGACGTGCTGTCGAACAGTCCCCGTCATTTTTTCAAGTGTGGTATTCCACAAAATAATTATTTTGGAAAACAGGATAGGTTGCAATGTAACGCAAGAGGTATAGAAATCCCTACCTTTTCGGCGTTCTTTCTTGTTGAGCGGAGCAACTATCTCTTCAGGAATGGTGGCACACTCGCCGAAATCGTCAAAGCCTAACAAAGGTAGGAATGCGGGAATTTATAAATTAATTCTAGAAAATAAGCGGAGGTCCTATACAGAGCCCAACCAAAGTGTGAAGAATTCCAATAAAGTTTCCAACTTTATCTAACAATATTTCTTAAACTCATAATCCAAATCATGAACACCTACACGGCTTTAAAAATCAAAAGTCTTATTCCTTTAACATTGATAGATTCCATTTCAACCAATACAGAAATTAGAACCAAGGTGCAGTTCATACTCGTTGAATTGCTAACCCTTCAATTACAACTAAATCTATCATTCAAAATAACAATCCAAGTTAGAATCTCCAAATCCAGATTTCGACAGAACAATACAATGTAGCTTCCAATTCAACTATACAAGCGATTCGAGTATGTATAATGTAACAATAACTATCAGCTTCTCAACCTTATCCTAACTTATCCTTTTATTCAGCAACCCATAACAATTTAAATCTATCAATGGTATTCAACTCAACAGTGCTTAAAACCCAAACATACGACACTTTAACAAAACACAAATCACTTTGCATGGATATTACTTCCTACAAATTTAAGCCTAACGAATCCAAGCAATATTCAGATATTTATCACTAATTCAGAAACCATTTTATCAGCTTTAGCCCAATCAATAGATTAGAACAGGATTTACATCCATTTCTGAAGCAAGAATCCAACTAAACTTTTCACACTCAATAGACCACAATCACAATGCACTACTTATCCAAAAGAGGGATTCGACAATAGCACTTTCCTACGACATTATTTCATCAAACTAGTTTAACGCAGAGATCATTCAGTTCTACAACGAAACAGAGCCACTAACAACAAATCCCTCCTAATCAGAAACAAATCACATTCAAGACCAAATATCGGATGAAATATCCAACTCACCCAACAGAACAAAACAAAACCAAGTGTTCTGTTTTCGCCAGAATCAGATCCGGAGCTGCCCTCGCCGGAGAATGTCCGTCCGGGACCTTTCGATCGATCGCTGTAAACCCACAACACAGATCAACCAACAACCTCTCAAAAACAAACTTAACATCGGAGCAAAACTCATTCAAAAATCTCACCCACCGAATAGATCAGATCTGTTTGTCGTCGGAATCGGGAAATCGGTTCGGCCTCGGAGCTGTCGTCGCGGATCTAAGATCGCCCGCTCACCGCAATCGGAGCAACACGCTCGGGTTGAGCTGTTTTGTTGCCGGCGCCGCTCGGGACCAGAAGCTCGCAGCCACCGACGTCGTTCTTCGCCTGCTCGGAAGTCGACTGTTCATGGCCGACGTCGTCGCAACGCCGTGGGTTGCAGCGGGAAGGGTCACTCCCCTATCGGTCACCATCCCGTCGCTGGGAAGCTGCCTTACCTCATCGGTCGGACGTCGTTCGTCGGCGTCTCTCCTCGCCGTTCGCCCTCTCTCCCTCCTTCGGTTTCTCTCTCGGCCGACGCAGACAGGGGAGGGAAAATGGGGAAGAAAATCGGGGAAGAGGAACCCTATTCCTCTTCTCCGATTTTTCTTTTAATTTTTTTTATTTTTTATTTTTATTTTTTATTTTTACAACTTAAACCCTGTACTTTGCTACTCCAAAATATTTGGCGGGATTTTTCCCCCTCTTCTCAATCCCTTTAAATCTCTTTTCTCCATTTAACTTTATTTTTGTCTTCATTCTAAATTCTACAATTTAACCCACTTCATTTAATTTAAATCTCACTTACTTGCTTAATGTCACACATACATCTTAATTATGCATACCACATTTTTAATCCTTTTGTCCCCCACTTCAGACGTATCCTGAACGTCGCCAAACAACAATTATCAGCTCAATTTAATTCTCTAAATTTTATTTAGTTCGAAAAATTCTAATTTTACCAACTTTGACCAATTGACCAAATTTGCGTATGTGGCCGCTGCACGACAATTCAGTCAACCCTAACGCCATGACCGATTTTCAACGCGAAAAATTTACACATGAAATTTCTTATTTAAAAATTTCTCGGCTTTTACAGTAACTTTCTTGAATTAACAACCAAAATACTTGTTAACAGTCGTAACATATATGCCTGAAACAACTTCATGTATCATATCCTTACACAAAAATTCTAAAGATTACAAAGCTTATACTTATGCAGAACACACAATGACTTAGTAAAATACTATCCCACATCTAGATCATCAAATAGTGAACTTCACTTGTCGAAAAAAGAAAAGTCTTTGTACAAGTTTCTTTCCTTTTCATCCGATTGTTTGTGTCAAACTATTGTAATATGAACAACTTTATTGCAATTTTAAGATCCTTACACTCCAAAATATCGTTCTTACTCATCAAACTCCAACTTCATTCGTATCCTTCACAATGAAAACACTCTTGGGGCAACCATTTCTTATTTTCTAAGTGTCAACCAGACAATCTTTGATGAAAGAGTCACTTTCATTTTACTCAAAACATTGCTCCGAACTTGAAAAACATCTTTCAAATTGATTCCCTTCACTACTTTCTAATTACTCCCCTTAAATTGCATGACTTAGAACTTAGCACACGTAAGTTTTCTCTAAACTCTCACTTACTCTTTCACCTAAGTGTACTAAACCACACCTTTCATCATTTCAATCCATCCTCCTACACTTGTATATTTCAAATCTTTTGTCCAAAACATGGTGGTTTCCTTTAGTAATTTAATTCCTTGAGAAGCATCAACGACTTGTCTCTCAGTTCTTCTAATTTCCCAATATGTTCCATAATTTAAATCTTATAGTCTAAAACTTTTGTTACTCTATCGATCATTACGTCTCTAAGGTTCTCACTCTATCCTATTTCCTTTGCCATTGTACTCTCATTCGACCAATATAGTTTACTAAAACTTCTTCCATTCGTAGAACAAACTTAAATCCAAATCTTCAAAACATAAATTCTCTCCACAATTTATCAAGTAGTGTTCTATATAAATGATAAGGCCCAATTCAATAAGTCATTATCCACCACAATGTACAACAACCATAACCGTCGTGAACATTGGAACCTTAATCAATTATTTATTAACCTCAACAATTTCTCCAATTAAATCCATAAATAAAAATTTTCAAGCCTAATAGGTTCCAAATTCATCAATTTACAAAAAGTAAATTAATCCAACTTTTAGAGGTAGTAATTAATTCATTACACATATGGACTTCCCAACCATTTTTTTTCTAATGTATCATTTTTTTTATTACGTTGACCTCCTTCTCTGAAGGATCACTTTACTTTTGGATGCGTCCTCTTCTTCATAGGAGTGTGGGAGAAATCTCATAGCACAATAATTTTGCTTCGAGAATCAGTTTTCTACTTCTTCAATATCAAGAGCTTCGAACACAATCTCCGCACAGCCACATCTTGATTACCGGATATCTTAACGTCTCCATAATCTCTACCTTTAGTCCTTGCATAACCAATGTACCTGAGGCTCATTACTGTTCACACGATGTGAGGCAAAATGTGATAGTGCTTCAACGTACGGACATACATTGTAATCGTTCCCTACAGCTAGAGTTGAGTAAATTCTATTAGTTTACTTGTCCTCATTGTGCGAGTAAAGTCCTTGTCCTAGAAGATCTCCTTGAATTCTATCCACATCATCGTATTCACACTCTTGGTTATCTTAATTGAGTTTCACCTGAGATGGGGAACTTAAACCCGATCCAATATAGATTCTATCATCCATTCCAAACTTCTCCTAACTTATCCAAACACGAGAATATTACTCTCAACATAACTTAGACTACAACTACAATGACAACCAGTGAGTATCTCAATCATTTCCAAATTCATCATTGATATTAGTCCAAGCCATTCTTACAAACAAACTAGATTTTCAAAATTTCCATTCCATGACAAAAATCTAACCCATACAGGAAACGACTAATCAGTTCATTGTTCTAATCAAAACATATTTCTTATCCCTATTTAAGGTGGATCTCTAGCTCAACCAAGTGGGCAGTGATCACAGTATCAAATACTCAACTATCTGTCACAAAAGAACCAAAACACCCCTCTACAACTTCTTAATAATCCTGATCGAGGGGATAAACACTCGACTAACTATAGTCCTCATAATTCAGCTTAGTCCATAACCTTCAGTGTTCTTCCTTCTAATAATAAATCCACCATCTATCTAACTCCTTGCAGTGTACTCGACATTTCCAAAATGTCTACATAATATAGTCCTTGTAGAATTTGCCTTCCACTTATCCCCTTTCCAATTTATAAAAATTTGGGCAAAGTCTCTTCTGTTTCTTTACTCCCCCAAAGCTAATTCCTGCACTCAAAACCCAAGCAGTTCCTATATCGTCTATCTTTTATCATATCCATTATTTAACTCATCAAAAGAACTACAATTTTTTACATCAAAAGCTCTTCATCCGAACTCTCGGCTACCTATGTCTATGTGAAGACTCTAACTCAAAAAGTAAAGTCTAACTTATACTCTATACTTTCTAGGTTTACACCCCATTTCTATGGGAAAAAACTATTACCCTAGCCATATGAACACATCAAAGCAAGCAAGCAAGCAATAGATCCTCTTACATCATATAGTAAAGAATATGCTACTAAGCTATCACACAAAATGCCAAGTAATACTTACCATTGAGAAGGCTCCTCCATGCTGAGACTTGGGTTGTTGGAAAGTCAATAGAACTGATTTTAAAAACCTAGGGCCCTGATACCATGTTGTAACGCACTGTTTTTGGAAAACGTTATTTTGTGGTAAATACTTGTGATATATATATATATATTCCGTCATACCAAAAACGATGTTGCTTAAATTGTTTTGTGATAAATCATACTTTAAAACCAATTACTAAAACCATGCATTCATAAAATATTTGTAGCAGAAGACTTTGTCAATTGAATACTTTTCTAGCCAAACCACAATTAGTCAATAGTCCTTTACAAATTCGTATAAAAGATTCATTTTATAAAATACTAAAATAATCATCGGATTACCCGAGAACCGCCAAGTCATCATCATGAGCAAGCTTCCTCAACGTGTCATCACATTTTCCATTCTCCTAGTAATACTTGTACCTACAAAGCAAAGCTCATCTATAATTCTAAGACTTAGCAAGTAATGCATGTGGCCGTGAACATAACATGTCATGACCTTTGTTTTCTTTCATTTCGTTTCATTTCTTTTCATTTCTTTTCTTTTCTTTGCGTTCGTTCTTTTCTTTCCTTTGCTTTCGTTTCTTTTCTTTTCCTTTGCTTTCATTCCTTTTCTTTCTCTTTACTTTTGTTTCTTTTATTTATCTTTTTGGATATGAGTAGTGTAACGCCCAATTAATTTAAAAACATTTTTCCCATTTTAAAATACGTCATAAAAATTTTTTGCTTTCATTTGAAATTCATTTTTAGAAGAAAACGTAATCATAGTAAATAATGCAGAATAATAATAGGATTTCAAAACAAAGTTTTCAAGTGTTCTTAACAAAATTCCCAAAGTCCATATTACAATGTTTAAAATATTCAAAATACTAACAATAGCAATTACCAAAATACCCCTTCTTTATCAAAATATCAACAATTCCCAAAACTCGTGAGTCACAACCAATAGGTCAATTCATTTGATAACATGAGGGGTCATCCTGGAACGTCTCCTCCTCCACTGGTATGATATCTTCATTATAATAATCACCTACATTACTAGAAAAAAAATGAGTCTAACGCCTAGCGAGAATCAAAATAAAAATGCAAATGCAAATTATGCATGATCACACAATGCATTACAAAGGAGATCCATATCTCGTCTGCTATTCAGAGCGATGGGTAAGTGAATTGATCTCTTGGCTTAACCGTATTTCTGTCGTGGAAAGACTCCAATAGGGGTGTCACCACGAGCCACACCCATACACTTTTGTTGAAGGCATTGGGCATTTCAGAACAATACAATTGAGAATCCTACGATACCCGTGGCTTAACCGTACCTCACCGCCCCCTAATTAGGAGTAGGTAATCCAATAGGGGTGTTACCACAAGAACCAATCCCAATCCTCTCGAACCCCCACATGCCTATTTACATATATTTTAGGATGACATACAATATGTAACAACTTCATAAATCCTAGGGTGATGCATGAATGCCACAAAATAAATTACAGAATAACAATAGAAGCACAAATAATTTAATTACATTTGCAATTGGAAGTTCAACTTAAAGGCACTATATTGTTTCGTATTCTTATCCAGTACAAGTTTCGCGTTGTTCATAAATCATTATGAGCAAGGAAGAATATGTTCAGATTTAATTCAAGAATTTCAGTACTATTCAGGCTTACAACTATCAAAGATGAATTTGGAGGATAGTTTTCATCATTAACTTCTAGACTTCCTACTTCACTTCATGCTTAGTATAAGGTATATCCATATTAACAATGCCTAGGAAGATAATTTGTATCATCCATTTTTCCGACTATTGCACCTCATTTCATACTCCTCTTTTATGTTTCACAATTATATTAATAGCAACCTCCATTTCATACTAATTTCTTAAACATAGTCCAACATTTTGAAAGCATACAATTCTTAAAACCAAGGCCAAACATTGTGAGCATAATAGGACTTATCATTTCCAGTCAACAATCCACAGCAATAATAGGGCACTAATCCAACATTCATGCTTCACATTTGAAATCAATAACTAGCAAACAAAACTCGTAATGTAGGGCTACCTTTGGCCAACAAAATCCAATTCTTACCTCAACCGTTCAGCAGCGTAACCGTATCAAACAGGGAGCAAAAATCACAGCAGCCAATGTATTCCTAGTGTCTTTCAATCCTTCAAAAGCTCCCTTCACTCCAATTCACAATTCATTCATTAAGGTTTTTCCAACAAAGCACACCTCTCAGCATAACACTCTTTCCTTTAGCTCTTCACTCTACTCAACAACTATCTCTCACCCAAAACACTCAGAACACTGCAGCACACGTGTATGGTTAAAAAATGCGAAATCTTAGAGTGGGAAGCTTATGAAGGAGAGATAAAGGTTGGCAGCTCCAGAGGATAAACTGTAGGGAAAGTTGTCCATTGCACAATTCAATGGAGGGGAGGTCCATTGAAGAAACCCCATGTGGAAAGCTTCCAACTTACTTGGGGAGACAAGACATCTCGCAGGAAGGCTGGAGGAGAGAGGATTTGTCAAGTCGTCCGAGGTAGATTTCATACGAGATCCACACGTCCGAAAATGTAGCAAAAACTTGTACAGATTCGTTTCCTTCTCGACCGCGTCGTCCGTGCCAGATTTTGGACGAGACAGAGGTGTCCTAAATAATTGTAAAAATTCATTTCATCCACGTCCGCGCCGTCCAAGCCCTCGTCTGAAAACGCTCCGTACACATTTTTCCTTAACTTTCATACTTAGATCCATTTTCAATATTAACCCTATACGTTTTTCCTTAACTTTCACACTTAGATCCATTTTGAATATTAACCCTATACTTTCCAGGCATGATTCAACGCGTACCATTACAAAATATGATATGATTTGCATATATATATATTAACCATGCAATTTAATACATCGACAAACAGGAAAATATATTTTTGGGGTATTACATCCTACCCACCTTACAAAAATTTCGTCCCCAAATTTTAGCTAAAGGAATAATTCTAGATATTTGGCTAGCATATCATCTCTTCTTTCCCATGTAGCCACTTCATCATTGAGCTTGTTCTGCCATAATACCTTCCCAAGAGTAATATCTTTCTTGCGCAATCTTTTTACGGCTGGTGTCCAGAATCCTAAGCGACTTCTCTTCGTAGCTCAGATTAGTACCTATCCAGATCTGCTCCTGAGGTCTCACGTGAGTGGCTTCACTAATGCATTTTTACAGCATCGATACATGAAAAACATTATGTACTCCTGCCATGGCTTCTGGTAAGAGTAATCGATACGCCACAGGACTGATTCTTTCAATGATCTCAAAAGGGCCAATATAGCCTGGATTGAGCTTTCCCTTGCACCCAAATCGCATAACACCCTTGAATGGTAATAACTTCAGATAGACACAATCCCCAACCACAAACTCTAAGTCTCGACAACGATTATCTGCATATCTTTTCTGATAACTTTGCGCAGCTTGCATCCTTTGTCGAACAAAATTTATGATCTCAGTAGTTTCTTGTACCATCTTCGGACCATAATACTTATCTTCACCAACTTTGCTCCAATATAAAGGAGATCTGCATTTTCTGCCGTATAGTGCTTCATATGGTGCCATGCAAATAGTTGCCTGAAAGCTGTTGTTGTAGGAAAATTCTGCTAAAGGAAGAACCTTTTCCCATCCAACTCGATACTCAAGAATGCAAGCATGTAACATATCCTCCAAGGTCTAAATAGTACATTCACTCTGACCATCAGTTTGTGGGTGGAAAGCAGTGCTAAACTTCGATTCTGTACCCATTGCCTTGTTCAAACTCTTCTAGTACATCGAGGTGAATCGAGGATCCCAATAAGATACAAGGGATACCGGGACACCATGAAGTCTAACAATATCTTTAACATATAACTCTGCAAACTGGTGCATTTTGTATGTCATTTTTACTGGTAAGAAATGGGCAACATTTGTCAGTCTGTCAACAATCACCCATATCGCATCCTGTCCCTTTGAAGTCCTTGGTAGTGCGGTAACAAAATCCTTGGAGATATGTTCCCACTTCCATACAGGTATAGGCAGCGGTTGGACCATCCCACTAGGTCGTCGATGCTCAGCTTTCACTTATTGACATATATCACAATGAGTAACATAGAAGGCAATATCGCGCTTCATTCTCGGCCGATAGTAGTGCTTCTTCAAGTCCTTATACATATTGTTACACCCCGGGTGGATAGAAAACTAGAAGAATGTGCCTCCTTCATTATCGCAATCTCTAGCAATGTCTCAGGTACATACCATCGATTCTTATACTTCACAATCCCGTCTGTAGATAAATAGTAGCCCTGAAACTCAGGAAGAGTTGGATCGAGTTTAAAATCTTCACATAGAGCATCAGTCGCTTGTACGTCCTTAATTCTTTCCAATATCGAAGGCTTAAGAGTCAAAGTTGATAAAACTTCTGTCAACTGTTCAAGAACTAACTACACATCTAATTCCTGCATATCTTTCTGCAATCATGCTGGCATTTCCTTGCACGTTATGCTCATCAAAGCAACCTTTCGACTCAAAGCATCAACAATGCCATTTGCTTTCACCGGATGGTACTTAATTTTGCAATCATAGTCTTTTACAAACTCAAGCCAGTGTCGTTGTCGCATATTCAAATCCTTCTATGTAAAAATATATTTCAGGCTCTTATGATCAGTGAAGATCTCACATCGCTGCCCATAAAGATAGTGCCTCCAAATCTTCAAGGTAAAGACCACAGCAGCTAGCTCGAGGTCATGAGTGGGATAATTAGCTTCGTGTGGCTTAAGCTGTCTCGAAGCATAAGTAATCACCTTCTTATTCTGCATTAGAACACCACCAAAGCCCACACTTTGATGCATCATAGTATATACAGAAATTACCTTCTTCCATAGGTAAGGCCAACATTGGTGCAATTGTCAAACGATGCTTCAATTCTTGGAAGCTTTCTTCGCATTTATCGGGCCACCAAAACCTCACATTTTTCTTGGTCAGGTTGGTCAGAGGCATAGCAATCTTAGAAAATCCGCTGATAAATCGGCAGTAATAACTAGCCAAGCAGAGGAAACTCCAAACATCACTCACATTCTTAGGCTGTACCCATTCAACTACTGCCTGGATCTTCGTAGGGTCCACAACAATACCCTCTTTAGAAACAACATAGCCAAGGAAACTGACTTCCTTCAACCATAATTCACACTTAGAGAACTTTGCGTAGAGCTGATGTTGCTTCAGAATAGATAGAGCGATTCTCAAATGCTCAATATGTTCTTCCTCTGACTTAGAATAAACCAGAATATTGTCGATGAATACAATAATAAATTTATCCAGATAATCCCTGAATATACAATTCATTAAATCAACAAAAGCTGCAGGGGCATTTGTTAGCCCAAAAGACATCACGAGGAATTTGTAATGTCCATATCTTGTTCTAAATGCCGTCTTCGGTACATCCTCTTCCTTAACCCATACCTGATAATACCCCGAATGTAGATCGATCTTTGAGAACACACAAGCACCGTGTAGTTGATCAAATAAATCATTGATCCAAGGTAAGGGATATCTGTTTTTGATAGTTACTTTATTCAGCTCACGATTATCCACACACATTCACAATGATCCGTCCTTCTTCTTTACAAATAAAACGGGAGCTCCCCAGGATGAGAAGCTTGGTTGAATAAACCCCTTTGTAATTAACTCTTCAAGCTGAACCTTCAATTCTCGTAACTCAGCGGGTGCCATCCTGTATGGATTTTTTGAAATTGGTTCCATACCAGGATGTAGATCTCTAACAAATAAGATTTCTCTCGCAGCAGGAAATCCAGGAAGATCATACAGAATAACCTCCGGAAAGTCATGGACCACCATTACCTCCTCAACATTTGCTTCCTTTGTGGTCATGGTGTTTACAACATTTACGAGAAATCCTTCACATCCGTGCTTCATCAGTTGATCTGCCTATAGCGCAGAAATAATTGCAAGTTTGCCTTTTTCCTTGATTCTTCGAAAAACATGCAGTTCGCCATTAAGAGGATAAAAACGAACCTCTCGCCTCGTACAATTTATAGCGGCATGGTTTAAAGTAAGCTAATCCATGAAAAAAATAATGTGAAACCCTCGAATATCCATAACAATTAGAGTCCCACCAAAATTCCAGTCATTGATCGGGACTGTACAGTCTTCAAGAATACCATTAGCAGTCATATATTCACCTGAAGGTGTAAGTACTCAATATACCTTCTTAGGAATAGTTGGTGTACAATTTGCTTTCAAACATAATTATGTTGAAATAAAAGAGTGAGTGACACCCGTATCAAATAATGTTTACGCGGCCACATTATTAATATAATTTGTACATAGGGTGTTCAAAGATTATTTATTTAAGCAGACATTTCTAAGATTCATAGGAAGTCACATTAAATTATAAAAGACCCTTTCATAACAATCAGATAACAGTTATGTACCTGATATGACAACCGACAATTCTTCATCTTCATTATCCTCTCCTTGCAGCGAAAACACACACGAGCTGCTATGTCACTCAATGTTGGGCAATGTCTTGATATATGCCTGAACTTCCCACATCTAAAACATCTGACAGTACCTACCTTGCACGGCCCAGGGTGATTCTTCCGACATATAGGGCACGATTTAGGTGCCGCAAGTACTGCAATAGTTGCTTCAATCACAAGGCGCTTATCACGCTCCTGTTGTGTCTCAGGTCCAAGTGGCCTTCTTATGCCACGTTTCCCCAGTAGAACCCCACGCTGTTGAAAACTCTAATTATTTTGTCCCATTCAATGACTAAATTCCTTCTATCTGGTAGCAATCCCTTCTACATCCTCGGTATCTAGAGCCCTGGCCATGATCTATGAATAAGGAGCACCCCGAATACAAGACATCCGCACACACCTCAGAATCTATACCTTTAATCCTTGTATGAAATGCTGCACCTTTGATCCATTATCACTGACTAGGTAGGGGGCATACCGGGATAGTGCTTCAAACCTCCGAATATAATCAGACACAGTCCCCGTCTAACGTAGCCGTATAAATTCTGCAAACTTTTGATTTTGAACGGTAAAGCTGAAATACTTCTCATCAAATAATTCCTTGAAATCCTTCCCGGTGAGAGTTTGCACATCCATGGTCGGTTGTATTGCTTCCCACCAATATTGTGCGTCGTGAGTCAGCAAGTACACAACACATTTCCCTTTTTCAGTTTCTCGAATGTCGGCATAGGCAAACATCTTCTCAATTGAACGAATCCACGTCTCATCTACCAAAATATCATAAAGATTGCCTTCAAAATTTGTCGTTTTAAGTCTCAGAAATAGTTCCCAATGGCCCATCGCGGGTACAATAGCGGCACAGAGTTTCCTGTTACCGTTATCATTACCATGTCCGTTTCCACGTTCCATCAATCTCTCAATAACTTGGGCTTGTTGTGCCATAAATTGAGCCTGTCTCTCAAAAACTTCTGCTATGCGGTTGAGGGCTTCATCTCGCTCATTAGGTGCTGGCATGTCATTCTTTGCTCGTCGTGCCATTTTAATTCGTCTTCTACATAGTAATTTAAAAACTAATAACTTGTTGGACATAATTAAACTTAAAATTTGAACTTTACTTAGAGTAGGAGAAGTGTTCCATGACGATTCCTTGTGTTATCAACGATCTACAGAACCGAGTTTGACCTGCTTCTGCTCTAATACCAACTGTAATGCCCATTAATTTAAAACATTTTTCTCGTTTTAAAATACATCATAAAAATTTTTCGCTTTCGTTTGAAATTCATTTTTAGAAGAAAACGTAATCAGAGGGAATAATGCGCAATAATAATAGGATTTCAAAACATAGTTTCTAAGTGTTCTTAACAAAAGTCCCAAAGTCCCTATTACAATGTTTAAAATATTAAAAATACTAATAATAACAATTGCCAAAATACCCCTTCTTTATCAAAATATCAACAATTCCCAAAACTCATGAGTCACACCTAGCAGGTCAATTCGGCCGACAACAAGAGGGGTTATCTTGGAACTTCTCCTCCTCCACTGGTATGTTATCTTCATTATAATAATCACCTACATTACGAGAAAAATAATGAGCCTAACGCCCAGCAAGAATCAGAATTAAAATGCAAATGCATATGATGCATGATCACATAATGCATTACATAGGAGATCTGTATCTCGTCTGTTATTCGGGGCAATGGGTAAGTCAATTGATCTCGTTCCTTAACCATATTCATGACGAGAAAAGACTCCAATAGGGGTGTCACCATGAGCCATACCCCTACACTTTTGTTGAAGGCATTGGGGATTTCAGAACAAGAAAATTGAGAATCTTACGATACCCATGGCTTAACCGTACCTCACCGCCCCCTAATTGGGAGTAGGCACTCCAATAGGGGTGTTACCACAAGAACCTATCCCAATCCTCCTGAACCCCCACATGCCTATTTACATATATTTTAGGATGACATATAATATGTAACAACTTCATAAATCCTAGGGTGATGCATGAATGCCACAAAATAAATTACAGAATAACAATAGAAGCACAAACAATTCCATTACATTTGCAATTGGAAGTTCAACTTAAAGGCACTGTATTGTTTCGCGTTGTTATGAAGTACAAGTTTCACGTTGTTCATAAATCATTATGAGCAATGAAGAATATGTTCAAATTTAATTCAAGAATTTCAGTACTACTCAGGCTTACAACTATCAAACACGAATTTGGAGGATAGTTTTCATCATTAACTTCTAGACTATCCTACTTCACTTCATGCTCAGTATAAGGTATGTCCACATTAACAATGCCTAGGAAGACAATTTGTATCATCAATTTTTCAGACTATTGCAACTCATTTCATACTCTTTCTCTTTTTTGTTTCACAATTATATTAACAGTAACCTCCATTTCATACTAATTTCTTAAACATAGTCCAACATTTTGAAAGCATACAATTCTTAAAACCAAGGTCAAACACTGAGAGTATAATAGGACTTATCATTTGCAGTCAACAAGCCACAGCAATAATAGGGCACTAATCCAACATTCCTGCTTCACATTTGAAATCAATAACTAGCAAACAAAACTCGTAATGTAGGGCCACCTTTGGCCAACAACAACATCCAATTCTTAACTCAACCGTTCAACAGCTTAACCGTATCACACAAGGAGCCAAAATCACAGCAGCCAATGTATTCCTAGTGTCTTTCAATCCTTCAAAAGTTCCCTTCACTCCAATTCACGGTTGATTTAGTAAGGTTTTTCCAACAGAGCACACCTCTCAGCATAACACTTCTTCCATTAGCTCTTCACTCTACTCACCAACTATATCACACCCAGAACACTCAAAACAATGCGGCACACACGTATACTTCACAAATGCCAAATCTTATAGTGGGAAGCTTACTTATATAGACGAAGGATAGACAAAGGCTTGCAGCTACAGAGGGTAAACTACAGGGAAAGCAGTCCATTGCATAGTTCAATGGAGGGGAGGTCCATTGAAGAAACCCCACGTGGAAAGCTACCAACTTACCAGGGGAGACAGGACATCTCGCAAGAAGGCTGTAGGAGAGAGGATTTGTCAAGTGTAACAAGAAATCGAAAGAGAGAGAAGGTAATTAATATGGGTTTCTAGGATATTTTTTGACTTTTCGGACAAGATAAGTCGTCCGAGGTAGATTTCAAACGAGATCCACGCGTCCGAAAATGTAGCAAAAACTTGTACAGATTTGTTTCCTTCTCGACCGTGTCGTCCGCGCTAGATTTTGGACTAGGCAGAGGCATCTAAAATTGTCCAAAAAATTGTACAGATTCATTTCATCCACGTCCGCGCCATCCACGTCGTCCGAGCCCCCGTTTGAAAATGCTCCATACACGTTTTTCCTTAACTTTCACACTATGATCCATTTTCAATATTAACCCTATACGTTCTTCCTTAACTTTCACACTTAGATCCATTTTAAATATTAACCCTATACGTTTTTCCTTAACTTTCACACTTAGATCCATTTTCAATATTAACCCTATATGTTTTTCCTTAACATTCACACTTAGATCCATTTTCAATATTAACCCTATACTTTCCAGGCATAATTCAACCCGTACCATTACGAAATATGATATGATTTGCATATATATATATATATATATGCATATATATATATATATATATGTATATATATATATATATATATATATATGTATATTAACCATCCAATTTAATACATCGAAAAAAGGAGAAAATATATTTTCTAGGTATTACAAGTAGGCATGACAGTGGGGCATACACTACTTTCTCCACCATTTTTTGTCTCTGGCCCTTGTGAAGATAGACTCCACCCTTGTGACGACTCGTCAATTTAAAACTCTTTTTCTTTACTTGAAATTTAGCGGAATAAAATTTTTTCTTTTAAATAGAAGAGATTAAATAATCAAAAAGCATTTACTAAATAAGAAAAAGAAGCTTTATCAGAGTTCAAGCGGAAATTAGTTTTACAAACTGAAGGAAACGTTCAAACAACTTTAATTAAAACATTTGTCTTTGAAATCAAACTTAAAGAAAAACAACTAAATTCTTTTTCCTTTGGAGACCCACGGCCTCACAGGTCTACTTCGCTGGATAACTTGCCTCCTCCATGGGGAACGCTTCCTCTTCCGCTTCCGGACTAATAAACTCGTTAAAATCACTTACACCACAAGTAGACACTGTAAGCCCAAAAAGGCTTAGTAAGGAATTGGAAAACAAATAAAGCACAACAAATGTCTCTAACTGCTTATGTATGAAAGGGATCCACCCAACCGTTCTTTACTTACGGTTACATCTTTCTTGCTCGTGTCTCGAGTTAGGAGACTAGGGCACCCTATAGGCAATGGGGGAAAACTCGGCATCAAACACCGTATAGTAGACAAGCTTATCTATCCCATGGACGGGAAGAACTTAATTTGGTTTACAGAGTCTACCGGTTAGATCCGAATCATTTATATACTTCTTACATTTACCGAGTCTACCACTATCGAGTTGGGAGATTAAGACACCCTATAGGCAAATTGCGGGGGAGGGGGGGGGGGGGGGGGAGAACTCGGCATCTAACACCCTATAGTAGACAAGCTTATCTACCCCATGGACAGGAAGATCTTACTTTGGTTTACCGAGTCTACCGTTTAGATCCGAACCATTTACCCGGCCACTAATTCTCTTACGTACATTATTACTCATTTTAGCTCACTTCATGAATACCAACCTGGACGTGGTATCTCTTAAGGGTTTCTAAGACCATGAACGTTTAACTTAGTGAATCTAGCAAGCAATTTATACAAATAAACATCCAAGATACCATAGAATTCATCTATATAGACAATCACGGAATCAATCTCCACAAGCCATCATTGAACTACAATCCAATATATCAAGGAATAAACTATGACAACCATCACAGAAATATACTCATTTCATTTAAACATTCAACAACCATGATATCGAACATTGAAAACATACGAAAGCTAAGGATAGAAGAGTAGCAATTCTACTAACACATCGATCCGTTAAATACTTTGCAAGTTAATAGAGATCCTATCTATATTCATGAATCCATAACGTCTTAGATTACTTATCATGCTCTTGAATCAAAACTAGAAGTAATAACAAGAACAATGAACAAAACATGCTAAATACTTTGATACTAATAGTTTGATACTAATACTTTGATACCAATTGTAAAATGCGAAGTCTACAACGAAAGTAACCTACATACATGTTCTATAATATGGCAGTGAACACAAGATACAATAACGAATTAATGACGTATGTACATGCTTTATAATATGACAGCGATTTACGAACTATATTACAGCAAGATAAATGAACTTATATTCTTCATGTATTGGCGACCATTGCTAACATACATGCATTGAATTTGACTAAATTTAACTACGAAAACATAACATCAAGTTAATCTAACATTCATGCGAATCATTCTATCCTAACGTTTTACATGCTTCTTTACTTAATAGCAAACTTACCATTTACAAGTGCAGAAATAATGTCATTCATACAATAATCTATGTTATACATTAAGGATTTAACGACAATATTCATACATGCTTTTCAATGATTACAACAACACCCTAATAGTTTTCAAGCTTCAAAATCTTTAACGAATACTAATAGAGAAGTGACATAACAAGTGTACACATTTGAAAACTTGTTAACATATTAGTAATTATGTAGCTAATTGATTATACATGTTTTATGGGTTATCGTTCATTATACATTCAAGCATACAATACAGTCAAGAACTAAATGATTCTACACAATATGCTAATAGGGATTCAATTAGAACATATAACATGCTAAAAGAGTAGAATAGACGAAACAACTAATAAGAAAGGAGTGCATAACGAATCATGATATAGCAATTCTAATGATATCATCCATTCTTAACCAGTCCCAAACTCCAAACGGAGTTATATGCAATAAAACAACTAATGAAAGCAATGCAGGAGTTCAACAGGAAGATACAGTTATTGTTCATTCAAATAAATCAAGAATAAGACATATAGAACACAAACCACGTAGAAAACAAACATTACAAACACTTTACTTGTGGGTAGAGCTTTTGAAATGCCAAGACACAATTCCTTACCTTCTTTTCCTTGGAAAATCGGAGGTGTGAATTTCTCCAATCAATTTCCAGCACAATCTCACAACTCAATTTTTAACGTACCCCCCAAAACCTAATACCCATTCACCATGGACATTAATAAATCCTTAAACTAGCTGGAGAGGGTCGGTTTAGTATAGGGTGGGAGATGGCTGTCACGGAAATGGAGAGAAAATGGGGGAGAACGTGAAGAGAGACGGTTTACAAGCAGATTTCTCGCGAATCTGCGTACTTCTGGACGCTTGAGGACGGATCCTTTGCATCCTCATCGTCCGCATTGCACCAAAATTGAAGACAGATTCATTTCGGACGCTACCATTTAGCGTCCGCCCCATCTGCATATGTCGTCTGTGACATATTAGAACATTACAAATTCAAATCAGACTCTGTACTTCGGCGTCCGCACCGTCTGCATGTGTCGTCTGTGACACTCCAGAATCTTACAGATTCAAATCGGACGCTGCACTTCTGCATCTGCACCATTGGCATGTGTCGTCCGCGACACGCCAGAATCTTACAGATTCAAATCAGACGCTGCACTTTGGCATCTGCTGCATCCGTAAAAGCACAGTTGACAATGAGGACGCCAGAATGTCATCCTCCGTGTCCTCAACCCTAAATCTCACTAATTTCCTTAACAAATTCAACCCAAAATTACTCCAATTCGTAACCAATCATCACACAACACATAATTGAGTATTTAACCTCAATAAACATCATTTTTCGACTTAAGAAGATCAAATTACAATTTCTTAGAAATTAGGAAAATATGGGGTATTACAACCCTTTTTGAGAGTCCTCAATTAGTTGTTGTGCAATTTAATGTACAACGACCAAGCAAACCTAGTGCCAGTCTGTTCCGGGTTGCGCCAGAAACAAACTAACAGGCTAATGTCCCACTGGCCTGCCCTTTTTGGGCAGCCTATCCTCAGTCACCATTTACATATTTTCTTTTGCTTTGATATCGAGTGGGTAACCATTCTGCCCAAGTAGGTAGTTTGATTGGGTGATCAGCCCCACAAACCTGTTCTTGGGCTAGCGTACCGTACCACTAGCCTAGAACTCATTCACTTGGTATAGATGGGCACCCAATCACATCTCATACATTTATTCCTCTTTTAATCTTTCTTATATGCCGACTCATGCATTAACATGCAATGCCATATAACTTGGACACTTCACAACAATGCAATATTAACAACAATAAAATAATATCTCCTATGCCTACCATTTATTAACTGAACCATTCTAATAATCCTCAAATAAAGCAAACACAATGAACATAGCAGTACATCTCCTAGTAGATGTAATAGAAACAATAAAAAACAATCTTCAAGAAATCCAATAAAACAGTAACAGAAGACCTCAATGAGTAGCTATCATGCACCGAACATCTAACACAAAGTCCGTAAATCCTCAAACTATTATAAGATAACAGAACCCAAGTGAAAACAGAGAAATATAGACAACTCATCTAGCACTTTGCATTGTAGGGCTGAAAGGCCAAAACACAAGCAACATTACTTACTTGGTTTCTATAGTGGGTTTCTGAGATTACCATTATCCTTCTTCCTTTAAACACCTGAAGAACACCCAAAGCTAATTCCCAGCTTCATCCTTTCTCATTTTCTTCTCGGTCCATAATTGCTAGAGTGCCTCCCACATTCTTCTCAACCATTTATTCACGGCTTCAAGACCCATGAGCAGCTTTCCATCCAATTGTCGTCCAAACCATGACATCGAGCCACCCACTTCAATTTGGCATTACGTCGGACCAACTGCAAAGTTGCAACCTGAGCACTAGCAGCGACCCATTCCGGGAAAAAGGCTGTACCGCTCGCAGGCCGCGACGCTGGACAGCATCACCAGGCTACAAAGAAGCTGCCTTGAGCCCCTTCTCGCTCTATCTCTCTCTCTCGGGTTCCCCATTTCACCCAATTGCTCTCTCTCTCTCTCTCTTTTAGGAATCCCTTTTCCGTTGACTCAATCGGACCAACACTAAATAACTCGAACCGGTTCACAAGCTGAACTGGTTCAGCTACTCTTCTCACCCTTTATTTCAATTCTTCAAATAAATATTCATTTTATTTATTTTAATTCACCTTATATTAATTACTTAATTTCAATCATTCACTTAACCCTCATTTAATCCCCTCATTAATTATCTTCTTACTTTAACCCTAACTAAAATCTAATAAATTCCCACTTTATTTAACCATAGTTATAATCAAATAAATTCCACCACCAATTACTTTTCAATTTATCCTTATTAAATTTCGATATAAAAAGTTGGTGTATTTCATTATGTGCCTCCTCACCATATAGGGAAAGGACTCTTCGTGTAATGTCACCGGATCCACCAACTCCTGCTGTGCCAAATCTTGTAATATGCCCAGATTCCCCAAACTTAAAACACCGACCAGTACCCACTCTGCATTCCCCAAAATTGCTCCTCTTGCACTTCAGACATTGGTTAAATTGTTGGATCCTCATATTAGGTGGGGCAATGTTTGTCATATTCATTGGGCGTTTATCCTTTATCTGTTGCACTTGATGCTCTTAAGCCCTTTTTGTCCCTTTGTTTATAGTGTGTCCACCCTTTTGTTATTGATTAACAGCATTCTTCAAAAATTTCTGATTCGCCTCACGCTGTTGACGCACCATTAACTTAGCATCCTCTACTTTTAATGCCTTAGCAACAATATTTGAATAAGGGATGCCTTGAGTACGAGAAATCTTAACTCCCTTTAGAATCTCAACTCTTAGTCAATGGAAAAATTGATGGACCTTGTGTTCATTGTTTGCCACCAGGTGAGATGCAAAGCGAGAGAGTGCTTCAAACTTCCTCACATACTTAGATACAGTTTCAATTTGGCGCAATAGGACCAACTCCAATAACTTCTTCGATCGAACAGTCTGGCTAAAGTATTTCTCATAGAAGATCTCTTTAAATTGATCCCATGTTAAAGCTTGAATATCGATCATTGCTTTAACAGTATCCCACGAGAACCTTGCATCCTGGATTAGTAGGTACGCAACACACGAAACCTTCTCGGTTTCACAATCCTTGCGTATTCGAACATATCCTCAATTGATCGAATCCACTTCTCATCACAAACGCCATCAGCCATATTCCCATTGAAACAAGGAGGTTTAAGTCTCCCAAACTTCTCCCAACCAGCTTTAACTGGAGCTGCCAATTGACGGTGATTCTCGTTCCAATTCCCCCTTTCAGCTAGGCGCTCTGCAATTGATGTTTGGTGATCCAGAACATCATTTCTACCATCGCGTGGAGCATTATTCTCTTGACCAATAATATTCTCATATCCATCAGCTCCATTTCTACCATTATTGTTTTCGTTCAACATATTTGGTTGAACGTTTCCTCTTGTTTCTCTTGCCATTCTATTTTCCTACAATATATTTTTTTTCCAATGTAGCTATTTCAAAATGCTAACTAATTGACGTAAGGGATGTACATTAGGAAGCATCTAGGTTCATTAGGCAACAATGGGTACTTATATTTTATTATTTTGTAGTTAATGTTCCTAATTAAACCTTAAGCTAATTTTTCTAGGAAAGACTTAATTAATTAACTCTCACACAATATTTTATATCTAGAATGCTAATAAACTGAGTAACTACAAGCAATTTATACTAACACATCAATTCTACTATAATAGAACAATTCATACTTAGTGCAATAAAGTAAGATAATAAAGCACTTAAAGTTGAAGAAGTATACCGCGACCAATTTCGTGTTACTAGAAGTTTACAGAACCGCATTAGACTTGGTTATACTCTGATACCATAATTGTAACATCTCATTTTCATTTATGAATTTTTCGTAAAATTTTTAACATTTTAAAATCTCATTTAAAATATACTTAATTGAAAAACATCAGAGTACGTTATGCAAAATAAAAACATTAAACTGTTTTACAGAAATAACATAAATAAACACTTGAAATTCATAACAAAGTCTTTATGCATTTAAAATAACTTTTATTTATTTAGAGCCATAACCCCCGAGGTCATTTCGCGCATGGTAACACAAGATTGTATCACATCATACTCTCTCAATGGTCACTTAGTCGGCTTACCATCCACACCTATATCACAAGAGAAATAATGAGCCTATTGCCCAGTATGGAATTTAAAATGAAATGTAACTTTAACTTCTATGACAACTCTACATGATTAAGCCTGATACATTTGTAAGCGGGGTGAGAGCAACCTCTTTAGTCTCCGAACTCAGTAAAAAGGAACCAACCTACATTTACATTCATTACCATTTGGGTGAGAGCAACCTCTTCAGTCTCTGAACTCACCACTCGTTGATAAGAGCAACTTCTTTAGTCTCTAAACTTACTCAAACGAGCGGTTTTCAATGCGTAAGCAACCTCTTAAGTCTTCGAACCCACGTAGAAAACACCGTTATTTTCTTCATTATTAGCCATGAAATGCATGACGTACAACCTACTAAGATATCTATATGAATGTCACGCACATCAATTCATATATCACAAACAATATCACAAATAATTAGCAAATAATGAGATGATCACCATGCTTTAACTATAACTTAACACTAAACATATTTTTTACAACTATTTATTTAAAGCATATACTCTTACAGAATATTGTTATTCTAATTTTTTCTATATTCATATTATACACCCAAACATCATTATTTATTGTCTAACATAACTAATAAATTTTATATTTATTTTAATTCATGTTAGGGTTATCAATGTAAACAAAATGTCTACTAACATTTTATCAACAACAGAAAACTAACCTATTTAACTTCTATTTTTATCTCAAATAATATTCTAATTTAATAACAAATAATAGGAAGTTAACTATGAAAACTAACCTACGTCTATATTCCTAATTAACATTTAACAAACTTTCTCATGTAGTTTGGTTTTCTAAACTGAAAACATGGCAATGACAATTTATCCTTAATTATCATCATGTAGATGACATAAAAATAGTAGGAGACATTTCGGAATATCAACCTATTAATGTTAGTGAAGAATAACAAAGAATAACAGTAATAAAATTCTACAGAGAGCACCAACATGCAAACCCACTTTTGCTTTCCCACTGTCCATTAACCTTTTAACTCATTTTTATCATAATCATTTAGCAAATTATTGATAGAAGCCATACGAATAGAGGTCTATCATCTAAGCATAACTAATACAGTGAACTTCATCAACAAAAAGATACAGAGACAATCCTTCTCTATCATAGAAGTAAACTATAGAGAGAACAAATAACAAAACAACACTGCGTAACCCAACAAAATACACAAACATCCTACTCTTGCGATATAGGTCCTTACGGACAAATGACATGCAATATTCCTTACCTCATGCGTTTGTCCTCTTCACTTTCCTCAGTCCTAATTCCTCACCGTGGTAGCAATCCTTCACTTGACTTCTCTCTCTCTCACTCACTCTCTCTCTCTCTCTCTCTCTCTCTCCTTCTTCCCAGGAAAAACATCACCTCACGTCCTATTTATACACACTTTAAACATCTCTTCATTTACTCCTTAAATACAAAATGTCGGGGAAGACGTTGGACAACACTAGAATGCCACGGGCTTAGAATTCAGTGTTTTCAGGTGATTGAATATTTCTTCCAGACATTGAAAATTCATGGCGGATGATAGATTTAATTAAAGGATGATCGACGACCCTTATATTGAACGTCTGCCAAACACCAGCTGATCTTGTCGGTTAATTGCCCAGGATGTGATTGACAGCCGAGATTGATCGCCCGCTCCTTCTAAATTTCGCCTATTTTCCATTAATTTTTTAAATCTTCGTTATATATATATTCTATCAATTTATAAAATGTCAACAACTCATATTTCTGCTTCATTCCATAATTACATGAATTGAAATACCCAAGCATTACAAATTAACTTAAAACACAATTAAAACATTTGTTTGAAGTCATAAAACACTTAAAAGCTTTTAAAACATTTAAATACACTTCTAGCATCTTCGTAAGCCATAACCACAAGTCAATGTCACCAACAGCACAAATGTCCACACAACAATACTCCACCAGCTACGTCCTTTAACAGCTTTATCTATTCATTTGCTCCTTCCCACATCAACGGGACCTAACTTTGAGCCTAACGCTCAGTACGTGATATAAACGTAAAACATAAAATTCACATACAATTGTTATTACATCATATATTGTTTTCTATTTTGTCTCTCTGTTACTGTTCATGCCTTTTATCGTTATTTCGTTTGTTTATATGTCGGGTGTATCAAACCGGACCATACAAACATATGTTTACTGTTTTTGTCTTTTATCATTAATATGCTAAGCGTATCAAACCAGAGAATACAAACATCTATGTCGAGCGCAACAAACTGGACCACAATCGTTTATCTTTGGTTTCTGTATCGAGCGTAACAAAGAAGACCACAATCATTTATCATTGGTTTCTGTGCCAAGAGTAACAAACCAAACCACAGTCATTTATCTTTGGTTTATATGTCAAGCATAACAAACTGGACCACAGTCATTTATCTTTGGTTTCTATCTAACGTATTCTTTGATCGTATCCTTAAAACGTGATCTGTCCTCACTATAGAACTAAACTTAAATCTATAAACATACAATTCATAACAATCAATAACACAAATAGTAAACACCCTCTAATTCTCATGATGTTGGCCCTTTTGGAAAAAACCCACGCAGTACCATATACCAGAATTCTTTAGCTTTAATGGTTTAACACTTTAAGATTCTTCACAAAGAAACCTAATCATTATTAACACATATAGCTATTAATAATTACTTTTCAATAATAAATTCCCCTAGTGTCAACTAACTTCCTATTATGTCAAAACTATTAAAGAATCTTGTTTTCCAACAATCACATTATCCAACAATGTATCACTTCATACATAATCCCACATAATAAAATCCAATAGCATGAATAAATTCCCTATTCATTAACTTACTTAGCAACCAGCATGCATAGTATTTTTCCCAAAGACTAATTGTCTATTAACCATAAAATAATCTACCAGGGTACCCACAAATCATAGGGTGGTATCCAAAACCTAATTATTTTCCAGACAATATTCTTCAGCAATAACCCATCGAGATGATTACCAATCAATATAAAAATCATGAACATGCTTATAGACAAACCCTATTCTTAATCTCCGTTCACACAAACTATTATTCAGAAAAACTAATATCCTATATACTTCTCATGCAGAAACTAAGCTTTTGTGAAACAAAAATTCATGCTCACCATGTGATAATGAAAACTGAAGAATACATACCTCCAAAAGAATTCTTCAGTGTTTCTTTCAATCTTCCTTCTCTTGTAACTTACTCTTTGCTCTTCGTCTCTCTCTCTCTAAACTATTTCTCCTCCTAGCCTTCTCACTGGACTGTCACATACACCTTCACACTTAGGGTTTCACTCTCCCTCACATAAAATCACCAGAACCTCAATCTTCAAACCCTCACAATTTCAATCAACAATTTGGCAGAGTAACCCTCCTCATTCTCTTCCTTCGAAACTTCACTACCCTCACAATATATTTATAGGCATTTCCATCAGCTCCATTATTTCACTGAAGATAGAAGGCCATGGGACACCACTCATAATGAATAGTAACTCACTCAACATTCAAACATTCCATATGACGTTCCTTTTTGTAAACAGATGTTCAGACGACAGAGGATTGTTTGTTTCATCTTCACCGTTAGCTTAAACTCTTTAGATTACACTTTTATAAAATGGCGATCGTTCGATTTTACTTCAAGCTGATCGACCACCATGTAGATGATCGACCACAATTTTCAGCAGAAAACTGCTCTTAAATACACCGGTTGATCGACGCCTGTTGATCGGCACCCAGTCAATCGACCGCCTGATCGACCGGCAACTCCAACGCCCATTTTCCATATTATTTCACTATCCCATGCAACTAAAATAACGTGACAATATATATATCGTTGTTTAATAAACTATAATTAACTCTTCCAAATAATATAACCTTCAACATATACCATATATTTCACCATTCTTCCTTCACATTATTTTATACTAAATCCAATATGTCATAAAATGGTATAAATCCTATACCTTGAACCTTATTACAATCAAATGCGTCCAAATATATTTTCTCTTAATATTCCCACTAACTATCAAACCAATTGATATCGACCAATCTAACTCCAATATCACCAAATAGTTCTCCAGTTGACTTCAATTCTTCTTCTAAGCTAATTATGAATAACAGGGTATCATAATTCACTTATTCCAAATGCATTTCTCTTGACCAATATTTTTACTTATCCATCTAAGCTCCCATCATTTCCAAAGTTATCACTTAAGCTACGCCTTCAGCTTAACAAAGATTCGAGATATTACAACCCTCCCCCGTTATAAAAATTTTGTCCTAAAAATTTATCTACTATAAAGGTATGTATCCCTATCTAAGACGTATTCTACAGGTATTCTTTCCTATTATTGTTACTTATACCTAACACATATGTGAAGATAAATACCAAATGAGAATAGATAACCATATTCTAAATTTTATTGAATCATATAGTACCCAGCCTAGATGTAGATGGTTCATCATCTTGATCTCCATACATTGAAAATACCCACGGTGCTACCATTCCTTTCTCCTTGACTAACAATGGGCAATTCTTAACCAGATGTCCTTTCTTTCCACACTTAAAGCACATTTCAGTACTAACTCTACATTCACCATAATGTTTCTTATTACACTTAGGACACAATCCAATTTCAAAATTTCCAACTAAAGCTGTATCTATTCCATTCCTCGCATGTTTATCATTCTCAGATTTATCTTCATTGTCGAATGTCTGCTTTGATCCTTTATCAATTGTATGCCCATCAACAGGTGATAGAGTTTGATTATTCTTCTTCAGCTTCGGATCCATTTCTCTCTGCTTAATAACTTGCACCTTAGCTTCCTCGATCTCTAAAGCTTTTTTTACTATCCTAGAGTATGGCACATCTTCAGTGCTATATCTCTTAATTCCATGATATATTCCAGCATTTAGTCCTTTAAATAAATTCCCCAAAACTTCACTAACTTACCTAATTTCTAAGTTCTAACCATTCTGTTCAAATACTTATCAAGGAAAATATCCTTAAATTGTGTCCAAGTCATTTCTCTTACGTCCTGAGTTGTCCCTGAGTTGCCTTAATAGTATCTTACCAAGTTATTTTCAGTCCTAACCCTCTTCTTTCCCTCACTATTATAACTATCTACATCTAATCCTATAATAAAACATTATTCTTGATAACGCAATGTACTTAATACTTATAGTTGATGAAACATCCCCGTGTTGAGTTTCCACTATTGGTAGTCTATAGAAACGATTTTGACACGGTTATGCTCTTATACCATTTATAACATCCCGTAACTTTTTTCGTATAAAAATTTTCTTTTCTTTTAATACCATTACGTAATAGAACACTAGAGTAATAAACAGCGAAAGTCTTAATCGTATAAAACATACAGGGAAAGTCTTTTACAATTTAACACAACAAACCCATTATTTAAATAAACACTTGAATAAACACATCAACTTAAAACATTTATTTGAAGTCATAAAACACTTAAAAGACTTTAAAAAGATATTTTTCAATTTGTGATAACCACAGGTCAATGTCACGAACAACACAAATGCCCTCACAACAATACTCCATCAGCTACGTCCTTTAATAGCTTTATCCATTCATCTGTTCCATACCTACATCAACGGGACCTAAATATAAACTTAACGCTCAGTACGTGATATAAATGTAAAACATGAAATTCTTATACAATTTCTATAACATCGTATACTATTTTTTATTTTGTTTCTCTGGTACTGTTCATGCTTTTTATCGTTATTTCATTTGCTTATTTGTCGGGCTTATCAAACCAAACTATACAAACATCTGTTTACTATTTTTGTCTTTTACTGTTTATATGCTAGGCGTATCAAACTGGACCTTCAAAATATTTGTGTCGGGCATAAGAAACTGGACCATAGTTGGTTTACTTATCTTTAATTTTTGTGCCGAACGTATCTAACTGGTTCACAAAAATAGCTATTTATGTATCTGACTGTTTCATTTTATTGTCTCATATTGTTTCCAAAAATAGCTATTTATGTATCTGACTGTTTCATTTTATTGTCTCATATTGTTTCAATCTTTTACTATTTATGTGTTGGGTGTATCGAACCGGACCACACAAACATTTGTCTCAGGCGTATCAAAACAGACATAGTTATTACTTATCTTTGGTCCATGTGCCAGGCATAATTAACCCATCTACAAAAATGACTAATTACGTTCATTTCATTTTCGTGTACTTTCATTTCTGTGCTGGGCATAGCTAACTGTACCACAGTTGGTTTACTTATCTTTGGCTTTTGTGTCGGGCTTAACAAAACTATCTACAGTTGTTTACTTATCTTTGGTTTCTGTCCCAAGGGTAATAAACCTATAATAGCCCGAATTTTATGTCAGAATTTAATAAGAATAATTAGAAAGTAATTAAGGATATTTGGATTAATTGAATAATTATCAGGGTATTACCAATGATGCATTCGTTAGATTATAATTTATGGAAATTTATCAGATAATAATTAATGATTTAAATTAAAGAATAGTAAAATGAGATTTATTGGATTTGTCAAATTAAAGATTAAAATGTTAGAGAGTGATTAAATGAAGATTTATTGGGTATTAAGAGGAAGATTGGATTAAGAGAAATTAGTGGGAATTGAAGGAATAAATGAATTTAAGTGATTAATGAGGGGATCGAGAGTGAACCCGTTTTGTTGTTTGGTTCGGTTCACTGCGTGATTGGTTCGGGTTGCTGTGGTTTGGTTCATGAATTAGAAGAAAGAAGGGGGAGAAGATTAATTTGGATTTAGGGCTGTTTTGTTTGCTGAAGGGAAGAGAGAACCTGTGAAATGGATGAAGGGAAACGCAAGAGAGGGACCGAGAGGGAGAAACCGCGGTGTCAGGACAAATTTCGGCCAACGAACGGCCAGGGAGACGTCGTGGGTCACAGCTAGGTCATGGATTAGAAGAAGTCGCGGGACAAATCAGATCTCCCATGGGCAGTGTTTTCCGGTGACTATTGGAGGTATGTTTGGTCGAGTCTTCCTCCTCCTTGACGTGCTGTTGATCAGGCATGGCTGGAGGCTTTTGGCTGGAGCTAAATTGTCGATCTCACGTCGGGCAGGGGTGAATCCAAACGGTGGGAATGGTTACCCGTGACCCAGATCCAACCAGGTCTAGCTTGACCGGTTCGGGTGGATTGTTGTCTGCTACACAGACAACCCCATCATTCTTTCCAGAATCATACATGGCA